>VIYQ01005822.1:0-39092 GCA_009928355.1 Chlorella sp. CH2018 | reverse complement strand
GGAAGGGCGGGTGGGCACCAAGCGGCGGGGTGGACACGTGCGCACAGCTTTGCGCAGCTGGCATGCCTGCACACCACTGTACATGCCCCAGCACACACACTCGAACAAGACCCACTCACGGTGGGGAACTCGTTTGCCTCGCTGATCTCGTCGCCGCCCGCCTGCTCCCAGCGCTCGCCGTCGCCCAGCAGGTCAAAGCCGCGGGGGTCGCCAGACACCTGCGGAAAGAGTTGGAAGGGCAGTCGGATGATAGTGAGCCGGCGGCAGTAGTTGTCGCGTCAAAAGTCGTGCGGGTCGCCAGACACCTGGCGGTGGCGGCAGTGGCAGGCCGCAGCAGATGAGCGGGCAGATCTGGGGTTACGGTTGCGGGCAGGTGAACACGTGCGCAGGTGGGCCAGCAGGCAAAAGCACAAACGATGCGCATGCCGCGGCGGCGCCGCAGCGTGCGCATGTCGGCGGCTGCCGACGTTAAGGGGTGCTGTATCTGCCCACCTGGCTGGTCACCGACTCGAGAGCTTCGATGGCCTCCTGCCACTCCTCGCCCTGTGGCAGCGGGAAGGTGGAGCAGCGGGTAAGAAGGGCGGGCCACGCGACGGGAGCAGAGGCGGAGGCGGGAGCGGGGCCGCCCGCGCGCCCTGCCCCACATGCCCGGAGCCCCGGTGCCGAGTGCTGACGGCTCTGTGGGTGCTGCTGGTCATGTGGGGAGGTGGGTTGGCCCCCGCGAGCGAGAGCATCGGGTCTCGGCCCTCGCCAGCCCTCCCAAACCAGGCTCTCACGTCCTGGAAGTCTTCTATAGTGTTGAATGTTTTGACAAGCCTTTTCAAGGCACTGAGTCCACCCCTGCCGCCGGACATCCTTGCGAGGCCGAGGGGTGCGGGAGGCGTGGCAAGCGGGCGCGCCCTCGCTGCCCAGGCTGTGCTGTGGTGGTCGGTAGGAGTCGTGACCAGCGGTGCCCGGGCCTGCAAACCAGCCCGCCCGCCCCGTGCACTGCCACGCTGGCGTGCTGTGCGTGCACAGCGCACCTCCCCGCGCGCAGGGCCGCCCAACGCCCAGATCCCCGCCTGCTCCCGCCTCGGGAGGGGCAGCGGGGGCAGATCCCCCGGCCAGCGGCACCCCAGCGGCTGTGTATCGACCGGGCGGCCGCCGCACCCTGTGGCGCTGGTGCGCCGGCGGGAGGGGCGACCCCGCCCAGCTCACAGCCACGCCTGCTGGCTGCTGGGCGGTGGGCCGTGCTGTCCCAGGGCAACGCACCGTCGGCCTCATGTTTGGAAACCACAACAGCGCATGCACCAGTGGAGCGGCAGCAGCAGTGACATGCCCCTCCCAACCAGCGGCTTGCCTGCACCGCCATGACCACCAGTGGCCAGGCCGTCACTTCGTACGGCTCCTTGGACATGTGGGCCATGATCAGCTTGGTGGCCTGCAGGAGACGACTGCCACAGAACCCTACAACTGCTGGCTGCTTGGCTGCTGCCTGGCTTCCTCAGCACTGGCTGCCGCAAGCACAGCCTGCATGCCTTGATGTTGCAAGAGCTGGGCACTGCCTTTCAGCAGTTGCGCGGATGCTGAAGGGCCGCGACCAGCTCACATTTGACTGAGGGTCGATTCAGCAAACTGGGTATCACTTCTCTGGTTGTATCTGCTGCATCACCCAGCAAATGTTACTCTCAAGTTTCTTCCAGGAGACCGTGCTGCCTCAGGGCAACGCACCGTCGGCCTCATGTTTGGAAACCACAACAACGCATGCAGCAGTGGCAGCAGCAAGAGCAAAGCAACGGCTGGATGCTTACGCCGTCGACTGCTGGCGTGTGGCTGCTGTTCAGCACTGCGAGGCCATCCAGCAGCCGCACCAGGGAAGTCGCTGCCGCTGCACTCAACTCTGCCTGTGCGTCTTGTCCAGCAACGACTCCACCCTCTCCACCGCCTGCTCCCAACGAGCCGCCAGCTCCAGGAACAGAGGGTCTGCCTGTGCTGCCTGCAGCAGGAAATCCAGGAGCCACGGGTGCCGCAGGCTCATCTGAAGGCTGCCGGGGCTTGCATCGCTGGCCAGAAATGCAGCCAAGGCTCAGAACCCGTGCACTTGCCTGGATGGCGGCGTCCAGGGCTGCTTCATCTGCGTATCCAAACAGCTCGTCCCACTCCTCCGCTGCCGCCGCTGTTGCCTCGCCCTGCCCTCCTGCTGCTACCCTTATGCCGCCTGCCGCTGCTCCACCGGCCACTGCTCTGTCCGCAGCAGGGGCAGTCCTCCCTTCCACAGCAGGAGCTGCAGGCTTGGCCGCTGGTCGCGCAGCCTGCCCAGGGGCAGCCACCACTGTCAGGCTGCCCTGATGGATGGCCTGCAGCAGAGCACCGCACTCACGCCCCGCCTGTGGCGTGTCAAAGTGCACCGCAATGGTGGCGGTGCGTGGCTGCTGGCCCGTTGGCTGCGCCATGCCGCCGCCGCTGCTGTGCCCTATCGCCGGCGGCTGCGGCAGGGACAGGAACAGCACATGGCCGCTGCTGCCGCCGGCTGCCGCCGCTGGTGCGCCATGTGCAGGGCACAGCAGGCGGAAGGCAAAGCCTCCCCGCCGCAGCGGTGCCCGCACCAGCTGCTGCGAGCTGCGCAGCGTGCAGGTCAGCAGGGGCGGCGCATCCGGCCGCCACTGCACCGCCAGCACTCCGCCGGCGTCGCTGCGCAGCCACACCCCGGGAGAGCTTGTCTTGAGCGGCGGCAGGCCGCCAGCGCTCGCCACCGCCGCCGCCGGCTGCGGGAAGGGCGCCCAGGCGGCCACCCGGCCGGTGTAGCAGCACACTGGGGGCAGCACCAGCGGCTCTGCCTGCATCCTGGGCTGGTCCTGGGGGGCTCTGCAGGCTGCTGGGTGGCCAGGGAGGCGGCCTCAATCGAATTCGAGCGCCGTGATGAGCTTGCCAGCCGACTAGGTGAGCAGGATCGTGCACAGGGAGGATCGGGGAGGGCTGGCAGTGCTGCAGCAAGTCACCAGCAGGCCACCGGCGGCCTGCGATGGCAGCGCCCACTCAGCGGCGGCTCAGCGGCAGCAGGCTGGAAGCCGCTGGGCTTGCAACCCGGCGGCTGGCTGATTGTACGTGCCTGCTACCATCATTTGCAGCGCCCCGGTGGCTAAGCGGACTTCGGTGGAGTTTGAGCACACGCACCTTTTGGCGGCGGGGCGCCCCCAGCGGCCCCCAGGCAGCGCGGCACAATGCCGCCCAAGCAGCGCACCAATGGCAAGCTGCACGCTGAGCGGGGGGGCTACCTCAGCCTGCGGGCCCTGGAAGGCCTCAAGTCCTATGCCTACAAGCCCTCGGGCTACACCGTGCTTGACGATCTGCACCAGCCCGTCTGGAACTGTGAGTGCACCAGCCCGTCTGGAACTGCCACCGCCTGCCGCCGCCGCCGCCGCCTGCCTGCCTGCACCCGCATGAGTGTGCGTTCGTGTGCTTGCCTTGCAGAGTGGGCACCTCTAGCAAGTGCCGTTGCTCAAAATGCACAGCACTTTGCCCCTGTGGCTTGCTGCCAAAGTGCTGCCATCGCCGCCCCGCCTCACGCTCCCCTCCCCGCCTCGCTCGCCCACAGACATCACCAACAACTGGCTGCCGCTGTGGCTGGCGCCCAACCTCATTACACTGATGGGCCTGTGGGCCCTGCTGGCGGCGTATGCACTGGGCGTCAAGTACCTGCCGGAGTTTGCGGGCCCAGCACCCACCTGGCTGCCCGCCGTCAAGTGCGCAGCAGGGGCACCGGTGTCGGTTGCGAGCCGGCGGTTATGGGGCCGTCCTGTGGCAGTGCAGCGCACCTGCCTGTCGCACTGCATCCCACTGCGCCATGTGCACGCACAGCACTGGCTCTCAGCTGCCGTTCACGTGTTTTTTCTCCGTGCAGTGCCGCTGCCGTCTTCTTCTACCTGCACATGGACTGCCTGGACGGCAAGCAGGCGCGGCGCACCAAAAACTCCTCGCCCCTGGGCCAGCTGTTTGACCACGGTGCGCTCCAGCCTCGTTTGGCTCGGTGTTTTCCGGCGCGGCTCTCTGCTGCGGAATGAAGCGGCAGCCAGCTTGCAGCCTGCGCTGGCGGTGCTGTCCTGAAAGCAGCAACCGCTGGTGTGACCCTTTGCTGGCAAAGTTTCCCTGTGCATTTGATGTTCACCCAACGTGCTCCAGTTTTGCCTGTATACTGCAGGCTGCGACGCGCTGGCGGTGCACCTGGTGCTGATGGGCGTGGCATGCACGCTGCAGATCCCCCAGGGCACATTCCTCATCGCCTCCACCTTCTGCGTGTTTGGGCCCTGGCTGCTGGCGCACTGGGAGGAGTACCACACGGGTGCGCAGCGGGGCGCAGCAGGGCGCAGCAGGGTGCAGCAGGGCAGGGCCGTGACAGCAGAGCAGGGCTGTGGCAGCAGGGCGCAGCAGGGCGCAGCAGGGCCCGGCAGGGCAGGGCCCCGACGGCGGCTCGCAGGGGCTTTGCTGGGCTGCGCAAGGGCTTGCACTCGGGACAAACACGCATGCTGCCCCTGCGCTGCCCATTGGCCTAGCTGGTTGTGTGGTCTGCCGACGTGTTGCCTTGCTCGGCCCGTCGCATTGCTCGCCTCTCGCCTGCCGTCGCTGCGATTGCGCCTGCAGACGCTGTGCCCCTGCTGTTGCATCCCTGCAGGCATCATGGTGTATGGCAACGGCTACTTTGGTGTGACGGAAGCCAACTACGCGGTGGTGCTGCTCCACGTGTGGGGCTACCTCATGGGGTGAGCGCACCGAGCCGACCGGCTTGCTTGGAGCTGAGCGCATCACCTGCTTGCTTGCTTTGGGGCGAAGCCAAGGCGGGCGCCTGTTGCACGGCGCACTGCCTGTGGTTTGTGAGAGGCTGACTGGTTTGGTCCCCCACCCTCCTGCCCCCTCGTTGCTGTGCGCCGCAGGCAGCAGGGGTGGCTGTGGCGGCCGTTTGCGGTGCTGGCCCGCAGCAGCCTGGTGCAGGCAGTGCTGCCGCAGTTTGTCTTGAGCCTGCTGGCGCAGGTGCAGCTCAACCAGTGAGTCACATTAGGCTGCTCTGCTGGCAGCATCAAAATTTACCTGGGTTGCTGCAGTTTGGAGTGCAGCGGAGAGTGTTGCACCAGCATGCTGTGCCTATCCGCCAGACTCGCGGCTCTTCTGCACACCCTGCAGCACGTCGGCTCACAGCTGAGCCGTGCTCGCCGCCCCGCCCCCTTGCAGTTTGGTGGTGGTGGGGGTCTGCTCGCTGGCGGTCCTCACCGGCGGCCAGCAGATCCTGAGGGTCTTCAGGCTGTCCGGCAGCAAGCAGGTGTGCCGAGGGGGCTGAGGGGTGAGCAGCGCTGCCGACAAGAAGCGCCGGGCTGCATCCTGGGCAGCGGTGTGCGCGTTGCCGCGCTTCCCCTGCTGCCAAGTTTGCGTGCGCCCCTTCGTTTGGATACTCGCTGCATCCTTGACCCTTGCCATCCCCTCCCTCCTGCGCCGCAGCTGGAGCACACCACGCTTCCCAAGCGTGAGCATGGGCACAAGCAGCTGGGCAAGGCGGCAGCGGCAGCCCACATTGCGCAGCTGGGCCTGTTCTTTGCGCTGGGGGCAGCCATGCTGGGGCTGGCGACGCCGCAGCAGCCGGGGCAGGCGCGCGTGGCGAACGCCACCTTTGGCATCCTGTACGCGCTGCAGGTGGGATGGAAACACAGGTTGCGGTGGCCATGCTGCGTGCGTCCGGCAGCTGGCTGCTGGTGTGCCTCTGAACGCTTGGCGTGCCGCCATTCACATGCTGTGCCTGGAAATAGTCGCGATGCGGTTTTGTCGTCTCCTGCAGGCCACCAAGCTGATCATGGCCCACATGTCCAAGGAGCCGTACGAAGTGACGGCCTGGCCACTGGTGGTCATGGCGGTGCAGGCAAGCCGCTGGTTGGGAGGGGCATGTCACTGCTGCTGCCGCTCCACTGGTGCATGCGCTGTTGTGGTTTCCAAACATGAGGCCGACGGTGCGTTGCCCTGGGACAGCACGGCCCACCGCCCAGCAGCCAGCAGGCGTGGCCGTGGGTTGGGCGGGGCCGCCCTTCCCGCCGGCGCAGCAGCGCCACAGGGGGCGGCGGCCGCCCGGTCGATGCACAGCCGCTGGGGTGCCGTTGGCCGGGGGATCTGCCCCCGCTGCCCCTCCCGAGGCGGGAGCAGGCGGGGATCTGGGCGTTGGGCGGCCCTGCGCGCGGGGAGGTGCGCTGTGCACGCACAGCACGCCAGCGTGGCAGTGCACGGGGCGGGCGGGCTGGTTTGCAGGCCCGGGCACCGCTGGTCACGACTCCTACCGACCACCACAGCACAGCCTGGGCAGCGAGGGCGCGCCCGCTTGCCACGCCTCCCGCACCCCTCGGCCTCGCAACATGTCCTCTGGAAGGGGTGGACTCAGTGCCTTGAAAAGGCTTGTCAAAACATTCAACACTATAGAAGACTTCCAGGACGTGAGACCTGCCAACAAACACTCACCTGTCTGCCCGCTGCCTTGCTGCTCTGTGCGCAGGTGGCCAACCGCTTTGGGCCCTTTGCCGACGCAGTGCTGCTCAACTACAGCGTGTGCGCAGGTGCGGCTCTGCACATGGCAGCACGCAGGTCTTGGCAGGCTGGTCTTGTTTGCCGCTGTGCACTGCGGTCTCTGGCGCTCTCCCGGCTCTTGCTCTGCCGCGCTTGTCCAGGATCTCAGCCCAAATCCCAACTTCTCATCGTTTTAGGGAGTGGCCCCTGCCAGTGTTCCTCCTGCTCTCCTGTTCCACCTGCACTACGTGGCATCCCATTGCCAGCTGAGCCGCCCCTCCCTCTCCCTCCCACCCCACCACCTGCAGTCTCCCTGGTGCTCTACCTGCACTACGTGGTGTCCATGGTGCGAGAGATCTGTGCCTTCCTCTGCATCCCCTGCCTCACCGTGCGCAAGGTGGACTGAGGCGCTGCGCCGCTGCGCTTGCACAGGAGCCTTGCACACTAGCGTGCGGCAGCAGCCAGCCAGGGCGGCACTTTGGCTCCGCAGCCCCTGCTGTGCCTCGGCGTCGCAGTCAAGTTAGCCCGGGGGGCATGGGTGTGCAGTTGCGCCGCTTGGCTCCATGCACTGATGTCCCCCAGGCCCTACCTTTTGAGCACACGTGCCAACCATTCTTTCGGTCTCTGTGCCAGTGCCTATTTCCAGCCCCAAATTCTGACGGCAAATGCCCCGTTGCTTGCTCCCTCCCGGCTGCGCTTCCCATGCTTTGTTGTTCTTCATGCTTGTTCTTTTCCCTGCTTGGCTTCTGAACTGAAGTACCTTTTGCTCGCCTGCTTTGCCGGACCCTCAGCCTACCTTTTTGCCTTCGATTTTGGCATCACTGCGCTGCCTGTGCAAACAGCCACCAGAGCGGGCAGCAAGGGGTTGATTGAGGCCCAGCATAGCGGCGCTCCATCCCCAGACCAGAGCAATCTGCACTGCAGCAGGTTACATTACAGGAGGGCCAAGGCGCACGTGCAGGGGATGCTGTGTTCCCATGGGCTGGCATAGGCATGCGGAGGCTGGGGCGCACAGAGGAAGGAGGATACAACAGGGGCGGTGCATTGATTGGGACCGCAGCAGAGCGCATGCATGAGGAGAGCGATGATGGCATGAAACGGAGACGCTGTTGAGCATGAGTTGAAGCATGAAAGCAGCAGGGGAGGGCACAAGGGTACAATACATGGGGGGAGGCGCGCACAGTGCGCAGCAAGTGAGCCAGCGGCGGCAGGGCAGTGTTTGCGGGGCCGGGGGTGGTACAAAGGAGCGTGGGCCAGCGGCCCGGCTGCAGCAGGCAATCAGCCGCATCAGCCGCGGCCTCACAGCAGCTCCTCAAAGTGCATTGCCTCGCCGCACACGGGGCAGGTGGAGCTGCGCTCCAGCCACTCGTACAGGCACTGCACAGAAGTGAGGGGTGGGGGTCGCGGAGGTGGCAATGCGCTGGCGACCAGCGGCTGCTGCACCGCACAGCACCGCAGCTGCCCCCGTGCACCGGCGGCTCAAGATGGTTGGCTGTGGCTGGCAGGTTGCAAGGGGCACCCCTGCTGCACGCACCGGCAGGTGGAAGTGGTGGTTGCAGCGGGTGAGCACCTTGGGGTTGTCCTCTGTGTAGGGGTCCAGGCCTGCACAGCGCAGCAGGGCACAGCGCAGCAGGCCTGGGTGAGCCGTGGCATCAGCGCATGCAGGCTGGCTGGGTGAGCAGGGGCAGTGCCATTTCGCAAGCGCTGGCAACGGTCAGTCGCCCCCAGCCTCCACGCAAAATGGCCGGCCTCGTTGCAACCCGCAATCTTTTGGCAACCGTGCTCACAAGTGGGGCAGATGTCCTCCGAGTCCTCCAGCAGCGACAGCTTGCTGCCGCCCTTGCCCTTCTGCTTGGTGGGGGAGGCCCCCGGCGGAGGGCTCTCCCCGCCACTGCCGCCGTTGCCGCCGCCGCCACCGCTGCCGTGCTGCGAACCTGCCGAGCCCTGCCGCGCGTGCTGCGGCGGCGGGAAGAACGGCAGCGGCATGGGGGGCAGCGAGGATGGCAGGCTGCTAGAGGAGGGGCCGTGGCCCTTGAGCAGTGGCCCGCTCTCGCCGGCCGCCGCCGCTTGGCTTGTCGGCAGGGCAGCTGAAGTGCGCAGCGGCAGGCGCGGCGGCGAGGCGCTGGCCTCAATGCCCAGCGCCTCCTGGTGCGCGCTCAGCAAGCGCTGGCCTCCCTCCCTGCACTCGATGGGGGGGCTAAGGCAGTGAGTGGTGAGCAGTCAGCGGGGAGAGGAGAGGCGGCAGCGCGCGGCGGCGTGCGGCAGCGGTGGCCGCGCGGCGACAGGGTCACCTACGGCCTCCAGGAAGGCTCACCTCTCCGCGTCCTCCAGGCCAATGCAGCACAGGCATCGCAGGAGGGTGTTTAGGCAGGCTGTGAGGCCGTCCAGCAGGCTCGCGCCCTGGGGGCCGCGCGGCTCCTCCTCTGCCGGCTGCCACATGTGTCGGGGATGCGCACGGGTCCCACTGCAAAGCCGCAGTGCGCCCGGCAAGGCTCACAGCAGCCGGGACGCGTTCTGGGCGGAGGTACAGGGACTGCCGAGCTGCCGAAACGTCTTGGATCACAGCGCAGGGGTATGCAGGCAAGCGTGTACAGCCGCACACCCCAAGGGCAATGCACGCCAGCAGGGCACTCGAGCCGGCTCGAGCCTCCCCTGCTCCCAGGGGCCAATGGGCGCTCAGTACATCCCATCGCCTTCACTGACCCTGCCACGTTGCTGCTCAACACAGCAGAGTGCCCAAAGCCCCGCCAACCCTTCGCCCAGTGACCGACCGCTCGGGCTGCTTGCTTGACAGCCGCCAGCGCGCCGACCACCTTGCAGACACGTGAGCCTGGCAGCCTGCAGCAACGCAGAATTGAGGGTGGGCCGCCAGTGCCTGCCGCTGCCGCCGCTCGCCGCCTGCCGACAAGGCACGCTGCTGCCCGCGCCTGCAGGTGCCATCCTCTCTCGGCTGCCACTCGGCAGTGTGCCGAATAGCAGTTGGAAACCGTAACAAGCAGCGCTAGCAGAATCACCCGCTGCCGCTGCAGCAGCAGCGGCAGCAAGCAGCAGCACTAGCGGAGCGGCAGCGCTCGCAGGCCCGACATGGGCACGGCAGCAGAGGCGGCTCCCGACCTGGAGCCAGCGCAGCAGCAGTCCTGGGCAGCCAGCAACCCAGTTTTGGCCAACTTTGCAGCGAGCGGTATCTCAGTGGCCACGTGAGCAGCGATTGTGATGCGCAGCATTGAGCGTGTCGGCAGTGCGCGTCTGCTTGCTCACCCTGTGTTTCCTCTGGCCACCATGCTGCTTTGCCGTTGTGCGTGCAGCTTGTAGGCTGCAGCAAGAACAGAAGCTGCTCCCCTTGCCCCTTTGCAGCGGCGTGGCGCCGACTGATTGGCTGCACGAGCGCTCGCCCTGTGATCCTCGCAAGCCCTCTTCCTCACTCTGCCTCCCAATACGGTGCCTTGCTTGCAGCGGCGTGGTGCTGACCAACTGGGTGGATGTGATCAAAGTGCGGCAGCAGCTGGCGGGCCCAGAAGGGCGCAACTTGCTGGCCACCGGCTGGCGCGTAGTGCGCACCGAAGGCATCTCGGCACTTGGGAAGGGAGTGACGCCTGCAGTGGCGAGAGGCATGCTGTACGGCGGTGCGTGCGTGCTGCTGCTGATATGCTGGTTTGTTGTCTGTGGCTGCATGCATCCCGCCTCCGCTACTGTGCACACCGATTGGTCGCCAACGTCTTACTGTGGCTGCCGCACTTTGCCGGCTCACTCGGGGCCCTGCTCAACCGAGCCCTGCGCACTCGTTGGGTTCATCCACTGCTTTTCCACTGCATTTGCGCTGAGCCGCCTCTGTGCCTCATGCACTGCACCCGCAGGCCTGCGCATCGGGCTGTATTCACCTATGAAGCGGCTGCTGGGAGCTGAGGGCAAGGAGTCGTCAGCACTAGGAAGCAAGGTGGCGGCAGGCATGCTGAGCGGCGCGATTGCAGCAGGTGCGTGGGGCAGCTGTGACCGCTGGGCAACCGCTACGCGAGTCAGCTGCTTGCCAAACAGCTGGTGCATTCAGGCGGCAGGATGGGTGCGCATGGAGATCGCACGCCCCGGCAAGCGATGCTGTGAAGTAGCGGGGCAGGTGCATGTCCTGCATTCATACAGCTGCTGTTAATCAGCAGCTGCACGCGCCCGCCCAGGCTGGGCACTACATGTGCAAAGGCGCCAGCGTCGTACTGTCTGCCCATGCAGGCATCAGCAACCCCACCGACCTCGTCAAAACGCACATGCAGAAGGGCGGCAGCAGCAAGGGCGGCCCGTTTGCGGTGCTGGCGCGGATTGTGCGGGCAGAGGGCGTGCGGGGGCTCTGGGTGGGCACCACACCTAGCATGGTGAGCTGGCTGCTGGGCAGAACTGCAGGTATTGGCTGAGGCTGATTGATCAGCTGCCAGTTGCGGGTGGGCGCCACACGCAGCCTCAGTGTCCCGCAGTGGTCTTACCAGCGGTGGTGTCATGCTCAGCGCACTTGCTGGTTGTAGGCGCGGCAGCGCACGGCAGCGCGTTGCGTCAAGGCACACCCGCCGTGCTGTGGTGATGGCTTTGTTCACCCTGCCGACTGTGCCTCCCCTGCAGGCGCGGGCAGCACTGCTGACGGCAGCGCAGTGTGCCACGTACGATGAGCTGAAGCTCTTCTTTGTGCGCGGCATGGGCTGGGAAGACAACTTGCAGACCCACTTTTCGGGTGGGTGAATGGATGGGGGCGCTGATGTGGCAACTTGGAGCAACAGTTCTGCTTGGCACAAGCTGCAGGATCCGTGTTTGAGGCGCTGCCTGCAGCAGCTGCTGACGTGCATGCGGCAGAGCAATGCATGCGTAGCCGCTGCACCCCTATTGCATGGCCGCATTCAACATGAGCCCCTCATGACATGCCTGCCTGCCTGCCTGCAGTGAGCGCGCTGGCGGGGCTGGTCACCACGACCGTCACAGCGCCAGTGGACATGGTCAAAACCAACATGTGAGCTCAGTCGGGGTGGGCGGCTTGGGCGGCTTGGCTGCGGGCTGCCCTCGGAAAGCACGGCTGCAGCATGATCCGGCTGACGAGTACACAGCTGCCTCGCGCTGTTGGGCTGGCAGGGCGTGCCCGCCACCGGGCAGCGCGCCCGCCGGTAGCACACCTCTGCTGAGCTGTGGGGTCCTGCTTGTATCACGCCATGTGTGCCCACTCATGTTTGCCCCGCACATGAGCGCCATCCTCAAGCCTGCCCTCGCGCATGCCGCCCATGGCATGTGGCCTCATGTGTCGCCCCTGGACTGTGACCTGCTGCGCCCCCTCCATGCTGCCGCAGGTTTGTCAACCCCCAGCTGTACCCCACACCCACAGCCTGCATCCGGGGCATCATGCAGCAGCAGGTGGGCACCAGGCAGTGGTCCATGATAGGGGAAGGGCTACACAGTGGGAGACCATGCAAGAAACGGGAGTCCATGCCCATGTGCTGTGCAAGCCTACCCTCTGGCGGCATGCCATCCAGCGGCTGAAGCAGCCTGCTGCCGTGCCATGCCGTGCCATGCCGTGCCGTTGTGCTGCTGTTGGGGCAGGTGCTTGGCCCGCTTAGTTGCAGCCACAAGGACTGCCTGCTCCCTGTCACGCCCCATCTCTCCACCCACACTGCCTTGGCCCCCTGTGCCTTTGCAGGGCGTGCGCGGCCTCTTCAAGGGCTGGGGAGCGCAGTGGGCGCGGCAAGGTGCGCCTGTGCGTGCCAACGTGCCCTTGCTGCAACCAACATGAACTGGCTTGCAAACTCATGCAATGCAATCGGGTTGGCGGGGCGGCCCCCCACTCCCAACCCTGCACTCACATGCTGACCACGCGTGCACCCCCCTCCCCTGCTTCTTACCCATCCAGGCCCCATGACAACTGTGATATTTGTGGTCAACGAGTGGCTGCGGTCCATCATGGGAATGGAGAGCATGTGAGAGCATGGCCCACTGGGAGCGCACCCATGTGCCACGCCTGCCGCACACAACTCGACGAATGCTAGCAGCCCCTGGCCTGTTCCGCCCAGAGACTGGCGTGCATCAGGCCACATTCAGAAGCAGCTGCTGGGCGCCCTGCACGCCGCGGCCCCTTGTGCCTTTTGCAGCAACTGCATGCCGCTGATCGCCTGCAGAGAGGCGTTTTGACGCCCATTTCAGAGGCCATGTAAATTGCGAGGCATGCGCGTGGCATGAGGATCCAGTGGCTGCTGGTGGCAGTCACAAGCAGGCACAGGTGGCACTGCTGCGTGGTGTGTCATCTGTCACACCCTCCTGCTCGTACTGCTGGCGCTGTTGCTGCTCGTACTGCCGCTGCTGCCCTGCAGCCAGCTTGGACTCAGCAGCAAGGCAGGCATTCTTGCCACGCTGCCGCTGTCATGATGTCACGAGCGATCTGCAAGGCATGCTGCTGCGTGGCCCTCTGGCTGCGGCGCTGGATGGTCACGCTGCCATGGCTTAGCAGCGCTTGCCTGGGAAGTTACGGTCGCATTCAGGCCAGGTGCACTTGAACGAGGCTAGTATAAGCTACTGAGACAAAGGGGTGAAATAGGGCCAAACTAGTGAGGCAAGGCAGGGGGTTGAGACATGATATGCAGGCATGCTGGGCGGTACTGGCAGCAGGTTTGTGTATAACATAGAATCAGTCATGCCCGGCTTCCCGGCCAGGGCAGTGAGGGGGAGGCGAGGAGCATGCAGAGGGCAGGGCAAGTGCAATGAATTAGCGCACAGGGGCGTGTTTGCAGGGGGACTGCCGGGTGCGATACAGCGGCTGGAGCAAAATGTGAAGGGCACACAAAACTGTACAAAAGAGTGGGCGGGTGGTGACAGGCCGAGGAGGATGGCAGGCAAAGCGGGCGACCAAGGAGGCAGGCCTACAGCAGGCCCAGCTCCACAAGGGCGATGCCGGCCAGCCCATAGAGCAACATGTCCACCTTGGTGAGCTTGGCGTCCAGCGTGGCGATCTGGGCGCCCAGCTTGCCGTCCAGCGTTGCGATCTGGGTGTCAAGCTTCCCGAGCTTGGTGTCAAGCTTGGTGTCCAGCGCGGCGAGCTTGGCGTTCAGGCGGACTGCCCAATTGATTGGTACAGCAAGGGCCGCGCCAACAGCCACCACATCAGCGACACCTGAAAGGCGCATACCGCCATACAGGATGCCCGTGGTGGTGAGTGCGGTGCCAGCCTCGTGCACAAAGGGGTGGGGGTGGGGCGTGGAGGTGCGTGGATTGGGAGTGGGGGCTGTAGGAGGGCAGCCAGCCAAGCTCTCAGCACCCCAGCGTGCGAAGCTGAACAGCATGTTTCTGCAGGGAGCTGTCCGTAGCAAGCCAGATTTGCACCTCAAGGCGGGATGGCGCTGCAGGCTGCAGCAGCGGCGTGCCGCCGCGAGAGCGCTCAGTTCTTTTTTGCACAGCATGCGTCAGCACAGAATTTGGTTTCTCATTGTATGCTCACCTTGGGGCGTGACACTGCTGCAGGCTGCAGGGGATGCGGCACGCCGTCGCTGCTGTCGCCGCCGCCCCCACCGCCGCCGCCGTGTGCTTTCCCGCCCCCGCCGCCCTCGCCACCGCTGGCTGCCTCAGGACGCACGCTGTGCCGCGCTCCCTGCCGCGCCCTCGACCTCCTAAAGCTGCCGCCCGGGCGCTGCAGGGCGAGGTGGGGCCGTGCGAACGCGGACATCGCCCGACGGCCCACAGTGGCGCCTGTGCACCTTGCTGAAAGCTCGCAACCCATCAGATGAATGTATGGGCCATGATGCAGGGCATTCGAATCTTGCAGCCCGTTCTGTGGTGGCCATGGCTGCCGCCGCGGCGGGCGCAGCATGCAGCTCCCGGTCAAGCACTTTGCGGCAGGCGCAGCAGGCTACCGCTCTCAAGTCGTCCCCCTGGGCCCCAAGTGCCACTGCAACTCCGCGATATCCGCCGACGTGAGAAACAACGCACCGCCCTTCCCTCGATAGGTGTGTGTGACCATGCAGGCAGGTGCCGCCGCTGCTGCTCCCTCGCACTCCGAACCTGTCTAGGTTGTCTGGCAAGCAAGACGCTCGAGCTGGGATGCCCAGAGGAACATTGATGGCAGAGTAAGGCGGGTCCACCATCTGCCGCCTGTAGCGCCACAACGGCGGCAGGCGCAGCACGCTGCCCACACTCATCCAGCGGCTGACCACTGCTGCTTCACCTGTCGCGCTGAACTGGGATTGCGTGCGCTGGAAGCCCGCAGCTGCGCTAGTCGACGTGACGACATCAGCGACCAAAGCAGAGGAGCATGGAAGGCGCCGGAATGCCACAGTGCTTCCCGCCCCATGCTCATGCTCATATGATGCTCAAGGTGGAGTGGTGTGCGTGGCCTAGATGCTGCAGCCCTGCTGTGTAGGTCAACCATCACAGACACATGCTTCCTCAAGCACCACTGGTCCCCTGCAACGCCCCGTGCCTATCATGCAGACCCCAGTGCTGGCCCATGGCAGCACGACGCTCGGCAAAGCTCATGGGGCTTCCGAGCCGCCATGGCAGACCATGTGCACCTACTGGCTGCCCGGTAGCAGACGTAGCACCACATTGCTCCTTGCGGTGTGGTCTGCAGGTGTGGGCATCGGTTTCAGGTGGCCATGAGACATTGCTCCGCTGGGGCGAGCGCCGGCTTGGCGGGGGCGTTAGGCGCCGCCCAGCGGCCGCAGCGAGGGCGGCAGCATGCATGGGTGGCGCTGGCCTGCCCGCCGCGATCCCCCGCATTGGGAGCGACGATCCCGCCCTGTAGCGCAGCCCAGACCCCAAAGTGGGGCTCGCCCCCGACACACCTTGCTGAACAAGGGCTCTCGGCGCCAATGCCGGCCCGCGCCCGTCGATGGACCACCTGACAACGGGACAAGGGCTGATGGGGTGAGCGGGGGCGCCGCAGGCGCCCGGCGGGCCGCTGGGAGGCCCCGCCGCCCCTGCGCTGCCTTCTGAGCGCCCGCATGCGTCCCGATCGTGCTGCAGGCTCGACACACAAGTGTTGCTGCTAGCGGGGGCTGCCACGGCGGCCGGCCTCTGGCTGCTGGGCCGCCAGCTGCAACGCGCTGGGCGCCCCTCGCAGCCAGCAGCGGCTGGGGACGAGCCAGGAGTGCGACAGGTGACCGGGTGCAGGCACGCAGGCTCACGCTACCCTCCTCCTGTGCCGCCCGCCCACACTGCCGGCACTGCCGATGCCGCCGCCTGCTGCCCACCCCACACCGTGTCTTCCCGCCCGCTGCTGCAGCCGCTGCTGAGCAAGGAGGAGGCTGGTGGGGAGGAGGAGGCTGCGGTACGCAGCGCAGCGGCGCCGGGTGCGGCGCCAGCAGGGCCGCAGTCCGTCGCCAGCGGCGGCCAGGTGGAGGCTGCAGACGAGCAGGACGGCTCTGGCAGCCTGCTGGCGGTCGGCACGCCCGAGCAGCGGGAGGCCGAAGCAGTGATTGCAGCAGCCACAGCAGCAGCGACAGCCGCAGCAGCAGCCGCAGTGCCGGATGAGGGAGCTGCAGCAGCCCCGGCGGCGGTATCGCAGCCAAAGCGCTCGGCAGTGGCGCTGCCCCTTGATACTGGCCTGGTGCAGCAACCAGAGCAGCAAGCTGCAATTGCAGATGGCGCTGCGTCAGGGTCTGCTGCTGCAGCAGAGGAGGCCTCGGCGGCCGAGACAGCGGCAGCGGTGCCCCAGGCTGAGGCTGCCCTCCAGGCAGCAGCGGCTGATGAGGAGGCAGTGGCGGTGACCGAAAGAGGCGGAGCGGATCAGGCAGCTGGCGCAGGCTCGGCAGCAGCTGCAGCTGGGGAGCATGCAGCAGCAGCGGCCGAGCTGGATGCAGCGGCCGAGTGGCAGCAAAGCGCAGCGCTGCTTCCGGCGGTGCTGGCAACGGCCGAGCCGCCAGCGGCAGAAGCAGCAGGGGAGGAGGTTGCTGCGCTGGAGCTGCCAGCAGCGCTGCTAGAGCTGCCGGCGGAGCAGCCCAGGGAAGCGCAGCCAGCTGGCCTGGCAGCGGTTGCCAGTAGCTCAGAGCTTTCGGGCGCCAGCAGCGCAGGGGCGTCCATAGACCCCTCGGACGTTGCTCCTGGGGCGCTGGGCTCTCCCTTTGTGCCGCCCTGGCTCACACCCGCGCAAGGTGGGCAGAGCAGCAAGCCGCGCGCCCCGCCGCCCATGCCGTTTGTGGCTGCCGCCTCGCTGGGCTTCCCAGCAATGGGCCAGGGGCAGTCTGCAGAGGCGGCGCTGGATGCCGCTGCGGCAGCGTTGGCAGAGTGCGCGAGCGGCGGCGGCAACGGCGGCAGCAATGGCGGCAGTGGTGGCGATGGTGCTTCACCAGGCAGCAAAGCCTTTGCGGCGCCAGGCAGCGATGCCTTCGGTGCACGGCCGCGGCACAGCCGCAAGCGCTCCCTGCTGTCGGAAAGCTTGGAAGACGACCGGGGTGATGCTGCCCCTGCTGGGCCAGCAGAGCGTGCGCAGCGTGGCCCCGCCCTTGGCGAGTTGGGTGCTGAGCCCAAGGAGCCCCCATTCGCAGCCGGCGAGTGGCAGATGCCAGCAGGCGTGCCAGCCATGGACGCTGAGGAGGGTGCTGCGGCCGCAGCGGCAGCAGCAGCGGCACACACGGCAGCGTCACTGGCGGCAGGTGGGCGGCCATCAGGCCTGCGAGTGGAGCTTCCAGAAGCGCTTGAAGCCCAGTGGGAGGCGCAGCAGCAGCAGCAATGGCAACAGCAGCAGCAGCAGCAGCAGCAGCAGGGCGCGCCATCGCCGGCTGCGCAGCAGACACCACCGCCAGCCGACACGCCAGGCACCCGCGGCGCGCCCACCCCCCTGGGTTTTGCACAGCAGCAGGCGCTTGCTGCGGCGGCTGCAGCCGAGGCGGCAGCAGCTGCCGCTGCGCTGCAGGCACAGCAGCAGCGCGAGCAGCAGCCAGCTGGCGACTCGGTAGCAGCGGCGCTGCAGCGCGCAGTGGACTTGGCCAATGCACGCCCCAGCGGTTTGTCCGGCGGCTTTGCAGGCTTTCAGTCCGCGCCACCTGGCCAGGCGGGTGCTCAGGCACAGCAGCTGCGTGCCACGCTGAGCGGCGGCACCTTCCGAGCAGCAGCGCCACCAGGGTTAGGCCCCGCTGGTGCCTACCCTGCCTCAGCCAGCATGCCCCTGCCGGGCTTCAGCAGCAGCAGTGGCGGCGGGCCTGCGGGGCGGTACGGCGGCCCGGGGCTGCCGCACGAGGGTGGGGACAGCGCATGGGGGGACTTTGGAGGGATGGGCTTCTCCATGCTGGCAGAGCGGAGCTCCAGCTCGCGCAGCGATCGCCACCTGCCGCGGGTGAGCAACTACAGCCATTTGAGAAGGATTTTGCCTTGTGGATTGGTGTGTTTTTGTCGCAGGGCTGCAGCAGTGCATGACCATGGCTTTGCTTCCAGCGGGGCACCGTGTCTCACCATCGCACGCTGCAGCTGCCTGAGGAGGCGGAGGGTGTGTGCTCCATTCTGAGCCGCTGCACGTGCCTCACCCCTATGCAGCTGTCTGAGGAGGTGGAGGGTGTGCGGTCCAGCATGGACGTGGACGTGCCGCTGGCCTGCAAGCTGGATGTGATTGCAGGGCCGTGCTCCGGGCGTGCCTACACCAACACAGAGGATGTGCTGGAGGTGCGGGCTGGTGGTTTGTATTTTGCGACTGTGTGTTTGCGCACCAGGTTGGTGGTGGGCGCAGGTAGCAGGAAGGCGTGGTTGGGGTGGGCTGGCGGCATTGTGGACTGTTCTCGCTTGCTCACAATCTGTCTGTTGCAGCATCTGCTCAATGCCCCGCTGCCCCGGTACTTCCACACCTGCAGATTGTGATTGGGCGCAACCAGACGGCTCACATGCAACTGAACGATGGGGAGGTGTCGGGGCAGCACGCCGCCGTGCGCTGGAGCTCGGTGGACAAGTGCTGGAAGGTGAGCAGTGAGGACTTGCATGCTGGTTTGGACATCCATGCGGGGGAGTTCAGACACATTTGCATGTTGGTTGCCGGGGAGCTGGTTGCCTGCTGGGCGTAACTGTATGGTTGAGGGCTGGGCCCGCTGAAAGCATGCCCTCTGCCACAGGCACCAGCCAACAACGTACTGCCCAACACCTGCATCATCGGATCTCCCTCACCCTTCCCTAGGTGGCTGACCTGGGGTCCCTGAACGGCACCCTGCTCAACGGCGAGCCCATCAGCGTGGGCGGGCGCAAACGCGGCCGCGACTACCGCCTGTCGGCAGACGACATCCTGCAGGTGCCGCTTGCGGTTGCAACTTGGCAGGTCACGGTCGGCAGCTTGTGGCACTGTGATCGCGTGGACGGAAATCGGTGATTGATACACCCATGGTTGTGGACTTGCAACTGCCGCAAGTGCCGCCCCCTCAACGGGCTACGCTGAACCAACCTGTGCAAGATGACGAGCAGCTCCACCTGGCCACCTGCGGAGCTGAATCATGGCTCCGCCATCCCACTGCTGCAGCTGGGCCCCCTCACCAAGATCAAGGGGCACACTCTCCCTCCCCTCCCTTTCTCTGTGACCTTCTTACCAGCTCCTGATGGCCTGCCTTCCACCCCACCCAACACAGCTGGGATCCTTCACCAAGATCAAGGTCAGCTCCTTCCCGCGAGACCTGCTGGACCCGCTGCAGTCGCGCTGCGGATCGCTGCCAGGTGGGCAGCAGGCTCAGCGGCACCCAGGGGGCACATCCGGCAGCGTGCACTTTGGCACCCAGCCAAGCATACCGCGGCGTGCCTCTCATGGCATGCACCCTAGCCACTCCTGCCGCAATTGCAGTTGGCCCCATGCCTGATAGGCCAAACATGCCACCATTGATCAGCCTCTCACCTCCGCTGCTCGGCTGCCGCCCTCCCTGCCCTTCTGCAGTGGGCTCCATGCCCAAGAGCCTGACCATGCCCAAGCACCGCATCCCCTCCTTCTCCTCCCTGCTGTCGCCCAAGGTGGGCTTGGCTTGGCTGTTCCGCTCTCCGCTGCTGGTGCATGATGTGATGTCCAGCTGGTTGCTGCCGGTCACATGGGCTTGGGATGTGTGGCGTGGCATGGGTGTGGGATGCTCACCGCTCTGCCCAGCTTCGCCCCGCAGCTGCCGGCCAGGGTGGTGGCTCAAGTGGCCGTTGCTGAGTGCATGGCGTGAGTGCACCTCCCATGCATGTGCTATCGCGGCCGAGTCTTCTCACTCTCCTGCACCAAGCCCCTCCCCTCGCCACCCGCTGTAGATCACCAACACCCCCAGCAAGAAGGCCACGGTAGCAGCCGCCAGCGACGAGCTGCGCATGGAGTGCTGCATCATCTCCCGCACCGGCCGCGACCACCAGCGAAAGGGGCAGACGTGCGAGGTGCGCCCTGCTGGGCATGCTGTGCTGCGCTGCGCTTGGCACAGCAGTTTGGTATGGATACAACACTGCATCGGCTTGCCGGGCTGTACTTTGCGTGTCACCGCCGCCCTGAATGCTGTTGACAGGCGTCCCTGCTGCACGCATTGCCAGGCTGGAACCAACCACGCTCTGTCTTCCCTCTTTCCCGCATGACACAGGATGTTGCATGCGCCGAGTGCCCCCTGCACGGCAGCGAAGAAGCGCTGGGAGGCACCCCCGCCGCCCTGTTTTGCGTGTTTGACGGCCACTGCGGGCGGGGCGCGGCTGATGCAGCCAGCACAGCACTGCCTGACAAAGTGTCGGAGCGGCTGGCGGGTGAGCTGCTGCTCCATGTTCGTTGTTTGTTGCGAGCAAGCACGTGCCTTTGCAATGTTCTGTCAAGCGCGCGCATGGCACCGCTTCACACGGTTCGCATGCCTGCATCCTCGCCCGCCCAACCTGCAGGCGTGCGGGAGCAGCTGGCGGCAGCGGTGGGTGCAGAAGACATGCTGCGCTCTGCCTTCCTGGCAACCGACGAGGCAAGTGCCTGCTATTTTGATTTGGTTGAGGAGGCAAGGCCGCGGCGGTTTCTGAACGGCTGATGCTATGCTGTGTGCCACACAGTGGTTGGGGAGCGGGCGACTCTCTCTGCTTGGACCAAACCGCCGCCGCGGCGTTGCCTCCTCAATCAAACAAATGGTTGTGTGTGACTGTCTCTTTGCCCCCGCGTGCGCCCTTCTGCAGGCCATTAGCGCTGAGGAGGGCTGCACCGCCACAGCCGTGCTGATGTGGCGTGATGGCCAGGGCGACGTCTGCCTGCAGGTGCGGGGCCGTAGCCGGTGCTTGCTTGTGCTTGACAGCCGGCTGTGGGCAGCCGCATCGGCTCAGCCGCGCAGCTTGCCTGGAGGCATGCTCTATGGCACCATGCTCACACCACCAATCCTTTAGAGGAGCACTTGACACCGAGGCTGTGCTTTCGGCATTCTGCTTCGTGGCCGGCAACATTTGCGGCACGCCTGCATGGCTCATGAGCCCAGCCTGCAGCCTGCACACCTCACCCGGCCCCCGCCATGCCGCCACCCCCCACTCCAGGCTGCCAATGTGGGCGACACCTCTGCCTTCTTCATAGACCCAGCCACGGGGCGGGCAAGGGAGCTAACGGAGGACCACCGGCTGACCAACCCGCGCGAGCGGCAGCGCTTGCAGGACATGGGCATTCAGGTGGGGGGGTTGCACAGCTGCCGCACATCGCTCATGTTTGGCTGCAGGGTTGACGTGCATGTACCGCCGCACCTGCCCTGAGCAGCCGCGCCATGCAGCTCACCCGCTCTGCCGCACGCTCTACGCTGCTGCAGCTGGCCAGCAATGCGCGGCGGCTGTATGGCCTCAACCTGTGCCGCGGCCTGGGGGACAAGTTCCTGAAGGACGAGGACCTGGGTGAGGGCTCCCTGCTGATGTATGCTGATGGTGGTTTAAGAGACAAGTTCGTGAAGGTCGAGGACCTGGGTGAGGGCTCTCTGCATGGTATGTTGATGCTGCACTGATCCGCCTGAAGTTCGTTTGTGATTGAGGTGATGTGTGGCGTTCTGCCTGGGGGCGTTATCTCCTGAAGGACGAGGACCTGGGTGCGTTTTGCGCAGCGGTGTGTTTGCGAACCGGCAGCTAGTGACTGCGATGTTGGGCCTCAACCTGTGCTGCGGCATGGGAGACAACTTGCTGAAGGTCGTGGACTTAGCTAGGCGTGTGCGCGGAATCCCAAGTGGGGATGTGCCCGGGGTGCCTGCGCCCATTGGTTGGCACTCACCGAATGCTGCACATCTGCTTTTGCAGGCCTGTCTGCGGAGCCGTATGTCAGCAACGTGGTGCGGCTGGGGGAGCAGGAGGGCGGCATCCTGCTCATTGCCTCCGACGGTGAGTGTACTTGGGTTTTGCGTTGAACAGAAGTCGTGTGCAGGCAGCGCTGCAATGTCGTGCGACCACCTCAGCAAAGCCGTTGGCCGTGTCACCCATGCCCGCCCTGCCTGCTTTGCCTGCTGATTATGAGCCCTTGCTTGCCCTGTGGGTGGTGCAGGGCTGTGGGACGTGGCGGACCCGGAGGCGGTGGCTCAGGCCATCTGCCAGGCCGACAGGTGCGCCTGCCGCTGCTGTGATACCTCATGGTTGATGGCTCTTTGCTGTGGGGGCTGTGCAGACCCCCAAGTTTGCTGCCGGCCTGCCGACGCTGCCAACACGCCGGCTGTCAGCAGTCAGCTCCCTCTCCCTTGAGGCCCATGCCCATGCTTCGCATGGTCAACCCTCCCCGCTCTGCAGGGATAAGGATGGCAACGTGGTGGAGACAACGAATGCAGCGATAGCCGTGGCGCTGAAGCACCGCACCAAAGATGATGTCACAGGTGCGTGGACCGCGTAGCGCTGGAACTTGCGTCGACTGGTGGCCACGCTGCCGCCCTCTATGTCCCACCACTGAACCTTCTCACCCTCCCGCTCCTCTCCATGTAGCCCTGGTGGTGCGCGTCTGGCCGGCGACGGAATGGGAGCTGCGGTCTCCCACCAAGAACTTGGATGATGGAGAGGCAGCCGCCTTTGTGGTGGGCTAGCCGGCTGCCGCCGGCGCCTCGGTAGCACGCAGCCCGACTGCCGCGGCATCATCCTTGGTTGCCGCGGCATGGCGTTGTTAGGCGGGCAGGCGCCGGCGCAGCGGCCCGCCTCTGCCCCCAGGACCGGACGCGTGTTCAACGAAGGACGACCCCCAACTGACCAGCACGTGCAGAAGCGGCCCATGCCGCACTGCTGTGTGCCTGTACCTTTCAAGACCTGTACATAAACCTGTCTCAGCGCTGTGCATTCTGCTTGTAACTGCTGCACTGCCGGGGGAGAAAGGGGGTGGAGAGATGCGCGCGCGGTGAGCTGGGTGCAGATGTTCCTGATGGCGGCGGCACAACCAACACATGCCCTGCACACGAACCTGCGCCAACTAGCTGCATATCCCAATCACGGCCTTTAACACGCCCGAGAGGCTGCGAGCGTGCAGATGCTGCATGGATGACTGACGTGGTGCAGTCTGCCCGCCGTTCTGAGCGAGGCCGGCGGACGGGTGGCGCCCGCCGCACTGACATCTGCCAGGACGGGCGGCTGCCGGGCGGCGGAATGAACGGCAAGACAGACCCGAGTCACAGCTACACAGAATGGAGCTCGGGGCTGCAGTCCCCTGCATGGGGAAGGTGCCGAGCAGGTTCACGGGGGCCAGCGCCAAAAGAAGAGCCCCAGCTGCCGTAATCGTCAATCAACAGCCTTTGTGACCGTTTGTGGGGACCAGCAAACACGTTCTGCTCCTCCCTCAGCTTGTCCCGTGCGGGCACCTGCAGCCCGTTCACGCCCGGCCCCGCCGCTCTCTGTCCGTCCACCTGCTGGCTGCAGACAGCAGGGTGAGCGTAGCCGCCGCCCCGCATAGGGCTGCAGTGGCCGCCCAGCGCCCCACTCGCCCGCTCCCGCCGGGATTCCGCGCAAGGCGGCAGCGGCACCAATGCGTGCGCTACTACGGCGAAGGCCTGCACTTGCATTGCATACACCTGCCTTTGCCAAGCGCTGCGTGCAGGCTGTAGCAATTAAACCAGGGGCTGAGACAATGGGTCAGTGCTCCTCCTCGCCCGCCCTCCCACCTGGCACGGGCATCACAGCCATGTGCGCTCACTCAGGGCGGCAGGGGCCTGCCTGCACAGCCATTGCGCAGCGGAAGGGCGCAAGCTGAGCCTGCCTCTCCTCAACATGTGCTGACCGCTCCCCGATCCGCACTGCGGTCCTGACTGTAACAGGCACGCCGCGGCCGCCAGCGGCAATGTCATTCAGATCCTTTCGATTGGCGAGCAGGATGAGAAGTGCGGCCGAGTGTTATCAATCAACTTGACCGACCGCAATGCATCCACACCCTTGCATCACGCTGCTTTTGAAGGCCAGGTGCGGTGGCTGGTGGGTAGGCCCCGCTTGCAGCCTCAGGCGGCAGCATGCATCGGCTGAGGGGGCATGCCACACAAAGCGGCGGCGGCAGCGGCGGCAGCGGCGACGCTCATCCCTAGCTCTCACACACGTGCCTTGCAGTTAGGATCTGTGCACGCCCTGCTGTCCCTCGGAGCAAACACACGAGCTGTGAATAGCCGGCGGTTCTGTCCGCTGCATGTGAGGACTGGCTGCGGGCGGAGCTGGTGGGATGGCCTTTGGTTTCGGCGGAGGGGTGTACTGCTGGTGCTCCTGCTTACCCACCGCCCAGCCCTCTGTTCTCGTGTCAGCACAGCAGCCTTGCCAACCCGCCAGCCTGCAAACATGCGTGCCCTCCTCCCTTTCCCTGCACTTTTTAATGTGCAGCTGGCAGCTTCGCAGGGGCATGCCACTGTGGTGCAATGCCTGCTGGCGGCAGACGCATCCGCAGCAAATGCTCAAGACAAGGATGGCTGGGTGAGCCTGGGCTGGGGGCTGCAGCATCCACTGCTCGGCTGTAGTGCAGCAGGAGTCCCTCCTGTCTGATGCAAGCCTTACACTCCTTGGCTGATTGGCTTGCCCTCCCGCCCCCATCCCGGCTGCAGACGCCGCTCATGTGCGCCGCCGCCAAGGGCCACTGCAACTGCATCACCCTGCTGGCCCGGGCGGGGCACAATTTGGAAGCGCGGTCGACAGCTGGCAGGTGCGAGTTAGCTACCTTTCGCTCGGGTCAGCCACGGCTTTTCGCGGCCCCGGAATGAAGCAAGTACTGCAGGCGGAAGAGGACCGCATCATTATCCCCCCGCCGACTTGCCGAGAGCGCTGGTCCACTCCCGCCCTTCCGCAGCACGGCTCTGATGATTGCGGCCAACGCAGGTGAAGCGAATGCAGTCAGGACACTGCTGTCCCTCGGCGCTAATCCAGCAGCAGCCAACAACAGCGGGTGAGCCGGCCGCTCTGCAACAAGCAGGGAGCATACGCGCACCGCTGCAATGTGCAGAACAATCTCGCTGCTCCGCATGTGCACTCCCGGGGTGTGTGAAATGCCGCTGAACGCAGCAGTTCACTCTTTCTGTGCTTCAAAACGCTCTTCGCCTTGTCCACTGCCCCAACCACAGATGCACAGCGGCCCACCTGGCAGCACAGTGCGCTCCTGGCGGCCCGCAATCCGCCGGTTTCCTATACATACTTCGATACCTGCTGGAAAAGGGGGCCCCTCCGGATGCGCGGGCACGTGGCGGCAACTGCCCCCTGCACCTGGCGGCGGCAGCAGGCGGAGTGGAGGCCGTCAAGCTGCTGCTGCACTTCAAGGCCGACCCGATTGTGCTGAACGAGCAGGGGCTCTCCCCGCTGCAGGCAAGCGCTGTGTGCGTCAGTCAGCTGGGGGGCAGGTTCCGATCGTGTGCCTCCAGCTGGGGAGCCATGCGTGCAGCGGGGAGCGGCGGCGCTAGGTGAAGCGTCTTGAGCTTGCGAGGCAAGTTGCAAGCCATGCCTGGCATGCGCAAGGCAATGCACCTGACATGCACCCGGGTACCATACTCCCACCGTTCCGACCGCAGGTTGCGGTGGACAAGGGCCGGAGTGCGGTGGTCAAGGTGCTGATGCCTCTGGAGTACCCAGAACCTGCGGTGTCAGGCAAGTTGCAACTCATGAACGGCTCACGCAGGCAGCCATCAAAGGCTCCCCAGCATTGCACCTCGGTTGAGGCAGTGTGGCGGGCAAGGCGGTGGTGCTGCCTCGCTGCACCACAACACATGTCTGTGCCTTTCCGAGTGGCAATGCCCAGCCGCCTGACACGCCTCCACACTCGTCCGGTTGTGCCCTTGCAGCCGACTTCAGTCCTGGGTGTTCAGCCCGCACATCCGGGGAAGTTGGCGACCCAGACGGCACCAGCAACCTGTGCTGCATCTGTTTGGACGCGCCTCGCCAGGTGGCAGCGGTGAGCTGGAGGGTGTCGGCGCAGCATGGCTGAGCGCAGCTGTCTTGGGCTGTGCACGTAGGTGCATGCGCACTGAACCCAGTCCTCCTACTGACCTGCAAAACAGTAAATATCTGCGCTTCCCACCTTTGCATGCTCAGATGCCTGTTCACACCGTCTCCCTCACCGTCTCCCTCAAACTGCATCCCCTCGGCTGCTCTGCGCAGGTCCCCTGCGGCCACCGCTCATTGTGTGCAGCCTGTGCCAAACTGGCCATGAAGACGGCAGCGGCCTCCGGCAAGAACGGAGGCAAAGCCGTGTGCCCCATCTGCCGGGCGGCGGTGATGAGCCTGCTGCGCGTGTTTGACGCATGAGCAGCTGCCCTGTGGCTGCAGCGCTGAGCATTGCGAGGCTCGAGCCAGCCGCTGTGGCAGCCATCGAGGATGATAGCATACAGCCCCTCCCACTGCGTTTGTTTTCATTCGCGCCGGTAGACGTAGCCGGCTGACTTCAGGGCCCTGAAGTCCCTGCTGATCTCACCCCTAATTGCTAACCTCATTCCTTCGCTTGGCAGCCTTGCATCCCTTTGCCGTGGCTGCTCCTCAACACCACTTTGCGCTGCCTGTTTGCTGACCTGCAAGTGGCCACGTCCCACAGTGGCACACAAGCCACGCATGACGCAGCACTGCCAACGATGGCAGAGCGAGGATGCGCATCGTCGCTGCCCTGCCTGGAGTACTGGGGATGTTGCCTGACACGGAGTGCGCCAGCTGGCATGCTTTGCACTAACACAGTCAAGTCGCAGTGCAGGTTGGGACCCTCGTAGTCCCACCATCCTCATTGTTGGTGCTCTATAGGCGGTGTGGGCGGTTGGCTTGCAGCTCCTGGAGGGACGTACAGGCAGGAGGTCCCCACAACTGTTGTGCCTGGACAGCGGCCCCGGGGTTCACACAGTGCCACAGGGTACACGGGGTTATAGATGTGACGACCAACACAACAGTAGCCAGAATGCGGGGGGAGCAGCATGCCCGCGCTACGGGCGGCGCGGCGGCAGCATGAGAGCCGGGGAAGAAGCCGTGGCCAAGGCGGCCTGGCAGGTGTCCCACCCTGCTTGCACCCGCTTCTGAGCTGCCAGGGAGCGACACAAGTGGCCGGTGCAGCCGCTGGGGGCGCTGGCGGCCCCCGCCCATTGCTCATGGCCCGCTCGTGGAGTTGAGAGGACGAAAGCGGGGGTTTCACTTCCGCCACGGTGAGAGCGCATGTCATCGATCGCGGGCGGGCGTTCGTAGGCGCGCAACCTACCCCTGGCTCTCAAGTCCCGGTTGCCGCCGCCGCGCCTCTCTTGCACCCCAACCCCTTGCATCCCCAACCCCACCCTCCTCCGGCCGTCTGCAGCCATGGGGAGCTGCTTCTCAAGTGAAGCACAGCCGACTGGGCACCCTGGCGCATCCCAGCCGGCACATTCCGCAGGCGCAGTGCCGCCACGGCAGCCGCAGCAGCAGCAGCAGCCAGGCCACAAGCCGCCGCCTGAGCTGCACCATAAGCGCCGTGGCAGCGAGGCTCGGCGGCAGAGGGAGGAATTTGAAGTGGAGGGGGGCGGACTGATTGCGGCGCGGCCGCCGTCCTCAACGCACAGCCACAGCCGGCACAGCAGGAGGGCGTCGGATGCGGAAGGCAACACGCAGCTTCACTTCGCGGCAGCAGCTGGGGACTCGGCTGCCGTGGCGGCGCTGCTGGGACGGCGTGCATTGCTGGTAGCCACCAATATAGACGGCTGGTGAGCTGGCAGTGGGTTGCAATGCAGTGGACGGTGATTAACACGGCAAGCGGTGTGCACAGGGGGCTGGTACTGGGGCAAGCCCCGTGCCGGATTTGTTGCCGCCCACCAGCCTCTCCACCCCAACCCTGCAGGACGCCGCTGCACACGGCTGCCAGCCGCGGCTGCGCAGATGTGATCCGGCTGCTGGTGCAGGGTGGTGCCAATTTGGAGGCACGAGCCGGAGATGGCAGGTGTGGCCCAGTATATGGGTCGGGCTGGTACCTCCCGCTGGTACAGCTCAGCACGTTGCGGCACCACCGCCAGTCAGGCCTGGTTTGCTGACCCCCCAGCCTCACCATTGCTTGCCTGTCCTTGCAGGACGCCTCTGGCTGTGGCGTGCCAGGCAGGAGAAGAGCGTGCGGTGCGAATGCTGCTGGCGCTAGGCGCCGACGCAGCCACGATAGACAGCCGCGGTCGCACCGCCGTGCATGCTGCCGCCCTGGCATCCGATGCGGCGCTGGCAGCGGGTGTGCCAGCCGTGCTGCAGGCGCTTGCGCAGGCGGGGGCGCCGCTGAATGCAGTGCAGCCAGCGGCTGGCAGGACGGCCCTGCACCTGTTGGCGGCTCGCCGTGGCAGCGCGGCAGCCATTGACATGCTGCTGCAGGGCTCGGCCAATGCATACATTGAGGACCAGGGAGGCCAGACGCCGCTTGGCTGCGCCCTGGCGGCAGGCAACACAGGGGCGGTGGAGCTGCTGCTGCTGCCAGGTGAGCCAGGCCGGGCTAGGGGAGAGGGAGGGCGAGGCTTGAGCCCAGTGCTGAAGAAGCGCGTGTGCTGGGCTAAGAGGCAACAGCTTACCGTTGTTGAACAGCTCACCAGTGCAGCATCGACGGCTCCAATGCTTGCACGCCCACCCATCGCTGCACGCATTGTATCGCATCCACTTGACTGCAGGCAGCCGGCGGCGCACCGAGGGTGGCGCTCTGTCACCCTACCCCTCAGCACCCCCCCTCCACGGCAGCCTGCACCGCCCGCTGCAGCGCTCGCAAAGCACAGCGCCCGCCGCCGCGCTGCCGCCGCCAGTGCCCGCAGCGCGGCCGCGCCACGCGCACACGAAGAGCATGTAGAGGCAGCTAGTTAGTAGCAGTGTTGAGTTGTCGGGCCAGCTTAGCAGCGGCCGAGGTGCTGCATTTCATCCCTGCAGGCAGGCAGCGCATGGGCGAATACGCCAGCCAGCAGCATTGTTTGCACAAGTTTTTAGTTGTGTACACTTTTTGTATCTGTAAGCTTGTAAGACTTGTATTCAGAGGTTTGGGCGCGGGCAGGGGTAACGAGGCAGAGGCCGCTGCGAGCGCTGGGCAGCCAACCTGCTCTGACACGTCCGGGACTTGGGGCCCCCGGTGTGTGCTTCTTCATACATCGCTGTTCTAGCGAACGACCACATAGCTGGGTCAGGAGCGCCCCAAGCCCGTTCCGCACCAGACACAACAGGGTGCGTGCGTAGCGCACGCGATCCTTGTTTTGATAGGATGTTCAAGAGCTCTCATGACTGCTGAAGCGCCGACTACAGCACACGCGGCTGCTCCGCACAGGGCGCGCGCATACTGTGCTGCACCAAGCCCTGCGGTCGCGCCCTGAACCCGCTGCCGCACCACCACTCGCCGCAGATCCCGGTGTAGCGCCTGGCGCCAGCCGCACATCCGCCAGCAGTGCCTGCCGCCAGCCGCCGCTCGCCCCTTCGCCATCGCCGGACTTGCCTGGCCTTGCCTCCTGCCAACCGCACACGCAGCTCATCCAGCACCATGGGCCAGTGCGTCAGCGCAGCTTACGGGCCCGACTACGAGGCGGAAGAACGGGCGGCGAAAATGCGGGCGCAAGGCCTCACGCCGATGCATGCGGCGGCCGCCGCGGGAGACACCGCACAAGTGCTCAGGCTTGGAGAGGAGGAGGAGAAGCTGGGCTGGCCTGGGCGCTCGCTCAAGGCCACCAACGTCCACGGTCAGTCCTCCTGTCACCTCCTGCACGCATGATTGTTTGGGTCGGTGTGTGCAAGCGCCAGGGGCGGCGCAGCCCCGACAACAGTGCATGGGGCTGCTAGGGTTGTCTGCTGCGTTTTGCACCATCCCGGTGCGGGTGTGGCGCTCCTCCTGTCTGCATGTGGCTTGCTGGAGGCTCATGCAGCCCTCAGAATTCGCCTGAATCACACACAGGGTCCACCCCGCTCCATCTGGCTGCGTTCAACGGACACGTGGCCACAGCCCGCGCCCTGATTGCGCTGGGCAGCAGTGTCGAAGCCGTCAACAAGCAGGGTGGGCTGGAGAGACGGAAATTGGCTTGTTAAAGAAGTTGCAAGCAGGGAGTTTGTGGCAGCCTACTTGCTTGCGCGTTTTTGTTTCGTCCATGGCTCTTTGCAACCGTCATTTGGTGGCTCACTGCAAGCCGCCACCTCATGCCCCCCATTAGTCCTGCCCAACCCTTGTTGCCTGCCCGCAGGTCACACGCCACTGCACCTGGCAGCCGCGCAGCAACATGCGCTCATGGTGCATGCACTGCTGCTGGCTGGGGCGCAGCACAGCGCCAAGGACACACAGGGCTGGTGAGCCTCAGTCTGGAAGCACCTGCTGGCGCTGACGGTGTGGCTGCTCCTGCTATTTATCGGCCACAATCGCCACGCTCCTCGCACTGTTGTTACACTTTTGTTCCCCCCTTCCCTGTTCAACCCCTGCTGTGGCTGACCTCGGCTCCCCCCTCCGCAGGACGCCGCTGCACTGCGCTGCCGCCTTTGGCTCCACCCAATGCATCGACCTGCTGACTGAGGCGGGAGCTGCCGTGGACGAGCCGGCCTTTGATGGCAGGTGGGTGCTGGGGGATCGGTGTAAAGCAGCCGCGAGAGCTGCAGCATGCTGCCGTGTAGGACAGGCGGTTGCATTGAGGTGCAGCACAGCAGCTGCTCGGTTCGTTCACACCTTGCTGGCCAGCAGCAGCTGCCGCGATGCTGCTGCACGTGTGTCACGCTGCCATCCCTGCCATGCCCCCAGATGGACCTTCCCCACCCGCCCTGCTCTCCTCTCCTTCACAGGACACCTCTGGCACTCGCTGCAATGAACGGAGAGGAGAAGGCGGTGCGGGTGCTGCTTGCTCTGGGAGCTTGTGGGGCCACACCCGACAACGAGGGAGCGACGCCGCTGCACCACGCCTGCAAGCCCTGGAAAGGGCAGGAGGGCTGCATCGCGGTGCTGTTGGATGCGGAGGGAGTGGAGCTTGCGGCGACCGACCGCAAGGGGCAGGTATGTGCTGCTCTGTAGACACGTGCATCGGGTCAAGCTTCACAGATGTTGGGGTTAGGAATGGAATTCGAGTTTTGCTGGGGCTGGGCACTTCCTAGCGTGGTGCGGTGGGGCATTGGGGCGGGGGCACTGGATGCAGTGCTGCATGCCTGCTGCCTGTAGCTGCGTGGCTAGCAGTTGGGGTGTGTGGCGACAGCGACGGGCCCCCTCCATCAGCGTCGATGCTCTCCCAGCAGCGGGGCCTGGATGTTTGTTGCATGCAGCCGCACTCGGAGGCTGACTCCTTGTGTCTTACCTCCACACTTCCACACTTCCAGGTTGCGCTGCACTATGCCGCCCGCTGCGGAAATAGCCCTGCCATCCATGCACTGCTGGGTGAGTGCGTGCCCAACAGGCGTTGCAGGCAGGCTTATTTGCACGCCATGCAGCCCTCCCACGTCTCACTGCATGCTGCGGCTGCGGCCTGCTCGCCGCGCCCAACCCTGTGGCCAAACCCCACCTCGCTCTTGCAAAGCCTGCCCTGCCTCACCCCTTCCCTTCACCCATCCCCAGGCGCCGGAATGGATCCGACATATATCGACTCGCAGGGTCACACCGCGCTTGACATAGCTTTAGAAGCCGGCCACCAAGGGGCTGTGGAGGCACTGCTGCCCCCAGAGGATAAGACGCCCACGCCCCCTCACAGCAGCGCCGGCGGCGGGCCGCACACGCCCCAGGCCTCTCGCGCCGTCACGCCGTCGGGTGCGCTGGACTGCAAGTGTGGGCAGACTGCTTGGTTGGTGCAGGAGACTCAAAAGGAGTGCATGGAACCAGCCTTCAAACATAGCGTTGGCTTCAGCACGCCGCCCTCAACCGCTGGCTGCCTTGCAAGCCAGTGTTGGCAGCCCCCCCACCCTCTGTGCACATGTATTTACATCGCACCTCCGCAGGCAACAGCCTCGGCAACTTGTCCTCTACACCCAGTGCGCCTCCGCTGCTGGACCAGGCAGGCCCGTCCAGCAGCAGCATGGCGGGACCCTCCAGCAGCAGCATGGCTGGGCCCTCCAGCGCCAACGGCAGCAGCACGAACGACCTGTGTGTCGTCTGCTTGGACAACCCGCGGCAGACTGTGCTGGTGAGCGCGCTGGGCCTACAGAGCGTACTGCCGCACGCAGTTTGCTGTGATGTGGTGCGATCTTTGACCTTGCTGCTCGGTTTGCGCTAGTGTGGGTCGCTGTTCTGCCGCACACCGCCGCCCTTCCACTCTCTTGACCACCGCAGGTGCCGTGCGGGCACCGGGCGCTGTGTACCTCTTGCGCCTACGCCCAGCGCAGCCGGCACTGCCCAATCTGCAGAGCAAACATCCTGTCCTGTGTGCGGGTGTTTGACGCCTGAAGAACATCAGCTTCAGCAGACCAGCACTTCCCTGCGCACGGGCCCTCTGTGCTTTGCGCCAAGCTCAATGCGGAACCAAACTCAAACTTTTGTGCACAACTCAGCCCGCCCCGATCCCCAGTAGCACTGATGGTATGCAGCCACCTTGTGCATTGGCCACTGTCCTCCCGCTTCAGCTGCCTGCCTGCCTGTGCATCCCAGACAGTGCATGGCTCTGCGTTATCAACAGCTACAACATGCACCAGCTAGAGCACGACAGTGCTTTCGATGTGTGATGCCAGCATTTTATGTATGAAACACACATGCACGAGACGCTCCCATTGGCTCAGCCTGCACACCAGCCCTATCCAGCTTCCTGACCCAATGCTGCTTCGATCAATCCAAGACAGCTTGGGCTGTTGACACAGGTGATAATGCGTGACAGGGGTTGCAGTGGGTGAGCTCCACAGCCTACCGCGCCAGCGTCAGGGCAGTCAGGCGGCGGCCAGTGTCAGCCACAAAAACATTGTGGCTGCAGCCAGGCACATCAGCAGTGCACGCCCAGTTGATCTTGCGTGCATGCTGGTGCTCTGCCGCCAGCAGTGGCTGCCGCTCTGCAGCCTCCTCTGCTGCCTCTGCCGCCTGCTGCTGCTGCTGTGCGCAACCCTGCTGGAGACTGCCACCTCCTGCCTGCTCGCCATCCTCTGCCTGCTGCTGCTGCTCCTGCGCTGCTGCTGCCACAGCTGCCTGCTGCTCCTGCGCAGCTGCCAGGTTCCACAGCAAAAGGCGGCAATCGTTGCCGGCCGACAGCAGCTGGTGGCCGCCAGGAAAGAAAGTCACACAGTTCACTGCCGCAGTGTGACCCCCCTGCTCCCTCCCAAGCAGCGCGAGCCGCCCCGGAGGCACTGCTGCCCCCGCCGCCGCTGCCTGCTGCCTGCCACCAGAACCGCCACGCTTGCCGCTCGCCCCTCCCTTACCCTTCTTGCCACCGCCGCTGCCGCCGCTGCCGCCGCTGTTGCTGGCTGCCGGCTGCTTCCAATCGGCATCATAAATGGAGACGCAGCCGTCGCCACGAGCAACGGCCATGAGCCGCCCAAGCGCTCGGTCGTCTGTCTGGGGCACAGCCAGGCAGTGCACCATGGGCGGGTTGAACAGCTGGCCTGCAAGCGCAAGTGCAGGGGGTGGGCACAACAACTGGACTTGGCTTGCAGCTGGGGTACCCAGTATGCCAGGTCGCTGCCCATGTCAAAGCGAGGATGTGCAGCAGCGGCACAAGTGCCAAGCATGTGCGCCCCAACTTGCAGCAGTGCGTGCCGCCAGACCAGCACAGCGCTTCAGACAGGCAGGCAGGCGGCTGCCGCACCTCCGCTGGCGGTTGCTTCTCCACCCAGGTTCCAGCTCTGCAGCGGCCGCGGCCGAGAGAAGTCCCATTTGACGACTGTGCTGTCCAGCCCGCCGGACAAAAGCTCCCAGGGGCGGTGCGGGCGGAACGCCGCCGCCGCCGCAATGTTGCGGTGCCCCCGCCGCAGCGTCTTGTACGCTGCTGGCCGCGCCGGACGGGGAAAGCCGCCCTCTGCTGCTGCTGCACTGCCTGCCGCTGCGCTGCTTGCGGGCGATTCTGCCCCTGCTGCTGGCGCCGCCTGCCCAGCTGCTGGTGCCAGGCTGATGACTTGAACCTCCCCTGCATCATCTGCCGCCGCCACCCAGCCGCCGTTTGCTGCACTGGCTGCCACGCAGTTGACTTCCTCGGCATTGGCCGCAAAGCAGCGGCGCACAGCTGCCGTGCCCAGGCCTGCCCGGAGGTCCAGTTCCAGCACACAGCTGCCTGCCGCTGCAAAGAGGGTGTGCTCCTCTCCAGGGTGGCCACACAGGGAGGGTACCGCCTCGCCCACGGAGGGCGGCACCGCCAGCCGCCCCGATGGCTTCAGGCTGGACAGGTCGGTGAAGCAGATGGCCCCATCCTGCAGTTTGCAACAGAGTTGGAAGGTGGAGCGCGAGCAACTCAGCAAGCGTGGGTGGGAGCAAGGGCGGGTACAGGGCAGGAGGCGTTCTGGCGGCGGCGGCGGCGGCAGAGGACAGCGAGCGCCGCCTGCATGCAGGATGTCGAGCGCGAAAACATCGTGTCACTCGCCTCTCCACCGCTGGCCAGCAACTTGGGCCCTGGCAGCACGGTGCAAGTGAGCACCGAGTCGGTGTGCCCCGCAGCCAGCGCCACGGCAGCTGCCATTGCTTCAGTTATGTGCAGCAGCAAGTTGGTGTATGTGGAACACCGGGAGACCGCCTCTTAAGCCTGTGGTGCCGGCACGGCAGGGTGCAGCGGCGGCAGCGGCGGCATTTGCCTGCTGCGCCCTCCTGGTCAGCTGCGTGCGCATTCACTGTTTCGTTCATTCATATTGTTCCAGCTCAAATTAATCATCTTGCATGCAGCCCCGCTAACGCAGCGAGCATGGACTTGTGCAAGCCAGCCACCGTCCCTCGCTCGCAAGCGGGTGAGAGAGCTCACGATTTCGAAGTGTGCATATGACCTGTCTGTTGGGGCTAGTCAGTGCTGCGCTGCAAGCGTTGTACCTTCCGCCGCCGCCGCCGCCACCGCCGCCGCCGGCCGCCACGTGACCCTGCTCGCCAGCGGCCTCCTGCCCCCACCGCAGCCAAGTACGAGCAGGAGGGCGCTCGCTATTGGGACCTGTTCTACAAGCGCAACTCCACCAACTTCTTCAAGGACCGGCACTGGCTGGCACGGGAGTTCCCCGCTCTGCTGGATGCCGCCGCGGTGCTGGAGGTGCGGCGCTTGCCTGGTGGTGTGGGCCTGCTGGGACAGTTTTTTATTGCGCTGTGTGTGGCGGTGGCATGCTGGCTGGCTGTCCCAGCTGCCCTCCACAAACTGCATTCCACTCACCCGCAGACTGCAGTGCCCACTTGCATCCAGCACCCAACCCGCACTGCTGCCCTCCATCCTGCACCCCAGGTCGGTTGCGGCGTGGGCAACACCACATTCCCACTGCTGGAAGTCAACCCCTCGGCGCGGGTGTACGCCTGCGACTATGCACCCACAGCCATCCAGCTGGTCAAAGCGAACCCCGAGTATGCAGCCAGCGGGCGGGTGCACGCGTTTGTCGCCGACATCACAGGTAGATTGGAGTGGTGCGCAAGGCGCAGCGGCTCGCCCTGTGTGAACTGGTTGTTGATGCAGCTGCAACAGCATGTCGCCGGTGCACGATACTTTCGTGGAAACGCCCTGTACCCAGCTGGTGCTTACCTGCCTGCCAGCCCAAAGCGCCCAAAGGTTGCCCACTTCAGGTGCCAGGCCAAGCACAAAACTCTCTTTCACCTGCCCCCCTGCAGCTGACGACCTGACGGCCCAAGTGCCCGCCGGCAGCGTGGATGCATGCACCATGATCTTTGTACTGTCCGCCATTGCCCCAGCACTACAGCGGCAGGCCATCCGACGAGTGGCGGCCACGCTGCGGCCCGGAGGCCGCCTGCTATTCAGGTGCGGGTAATGGCAGTCGCTGTGAGAATGTTTAGAAAAGCAGCTGGCAAGATGAGGATGCATGTGTTCCATCCCCCATCCTTATGCTAGGGCCTTGCCATACCCTCAGGGCATCTGCCCCCTGACCTGCAGGGGCCAGCCGCCTTGTGCGGGCTCTGCGCTCTCAGACAGCCCCTGCCGTGAGCTTCTGCTGCACCACCCTACACCTTGACCCCGCAGGGACTATGCGGCCGGTGACCTCTGCCAGGAGCGGTTGTCGGGGGAGGGCAAGCAGCAGCAGCTGGCCGACAACTTCTTTGTGCGCTGGGACGGCACCTGTGCATACTATTTCGAGGAGGCAAGCGCGTTCCCTGCTGCACTGCGCTGGCTGCGCTGCACCAGAGTGCAGTCATGCTGTGCATGCTGCTCTGTGATTCTGCTGGAGCTGTTCTGTCCTGCTGCCGCCCTGATATGCCGGAGCTGTGCTGTGCTGTGCCTTGCTTGTCGTACCAAATCGCAGCACCCCTCACGCCCGTCCATCGCATGCCTGCTGCGGCGGGTGTGTGCCACCGCTGGGGCAGGTGGTTTTGCTTGCTTTCTCTCCGTTCGAAACCGTGGCACGCTGTCTTTTCTCGCCATGCCTGCAGGAGCGGGTGCGAGCCATCTTTGAAGCGGAGGGCTTTGCGTGCGAGTACATTGGGGCCGCCAACAAGCTGATGGAGAACCGGAAGAAGGGGGAGCAGCTGGACCGGCGCTTTGTGCAGGTGGGAGCCTTGGTTGGTTGGGATGGAAGTTATGCACAGCAGCCCTGGACCTTGTGCAGGGTTCGATCTGGAGGTATGGGTCGGCAGCTGGAGCGGTAGGTTGATCACGTGCAGTCTCGTTGGCAGTTAGCCTGCCCGCATGCAGCTCCAGCACAGCCATAGCGGCTGCACTGCGTGGCTGCTTCATAAGCCCCACCACTGCTTCTGCTGCAGGCTGTCTTCACGTACACGGGCCAGCCCAGCGCAGCAGTGGAGGAGGGTGCAGATGAGCGGCAGAGCGCGGGGCAGCAGAGTACAACAGCTTCGCAGCGGCAGCATGGCGGCCTGCAGCCATCACCAAGCCAGCAACAGCGCGCAGGCCAGCAGCAGCTGGAGGAAGAGCAGCAGCTTGCAGAAGTGCAGCTGAGCTTGGGCAGCACGCCACTGCAGCTTTCGTGCCGGCAGCTCGCCCAGAGCGGCGACACTGCCACGGCAGCGGTGGCGGCAAGCGGAGCACAAGCCGCAGCAGAAGCGCTTGCGGCGCTGGTGCTTGCCTGCCCGGGGTACTTCAACAATGCAGATGTGCTGGAGCTGTGCGGCTGGGATGCACCGCTGGCCAGCCTGGCGGCTCTGCGCTGGTGCCGCCGAGCAGTTGCGGCCGGCGCCAGCAAGGCTGTGGTGGCACTGTTGCGCCGTAATGCGCTGCGCAACAGCCACCTGTTTGTCATTGAGCGCCTGCGCCTGCAGCAGCTGGCATGGCGGCAGCAGCTGGAAGAGCGGCAGCAGCAGGAGCGGCAGCTGCTACGAGCTTTCCCAGGCGGCTTCCAGGCGGTGCTTGCTGTTGCTCCAGCAACCGATGCAGAGCTGCAGGGGATGCTCGCCGCTGCCAGTATGCAGCTGTCGCGACGGCCGGGTGCCCTGCTGCTGATGTGCACGAGCACTGCCGCAGCGGTGCAGGCAGCGGCAGCGGCGGCGACGGCGCTTGGCATGCGAGACGCGGCGCCCCTGCCCCCAGAACTGGCTGCAGCTGTGTGCTTGGTGGCAGAGAGCAGCGGCATGCACTTTACTGGCCTGCACCGCTGCGAGTGAACCGGTTTGGATGTAGCTTGGATGTAAGGATTGAGCGGTGACGGCATGGGCGCCGCGCCGCCGGGCGCCGCCAGGGTGGCCGACCTGCGGGCTTCGTTCCGCGAACAGGGCTGGTCGGAGCGTCTCGTACGAGCCCAATTTGTCCGCCGGGGCAGGGGTGAGCTTGCAGGTGGCCAGCACTTTGGTTGGGGTCGGGGGCAGAACACCTCGCAGCCGAACCGCCATCCCCGCCGCTTCTGTGTCTCGCGATCACCCCGTCAGCCCCGCCGCTGGGTGCGTGCAAGCCGGCGCCTGACATGTGCCCGAGCCGCCGCGGCCAAGGCCAATTGGCGCGCCCCGTCCCCCTCCCTGTGCCGCAGGCGGTCGAGCAGGGGGCCATGGATGGCGCAGAGCGGCCTGGGGCCCGCCGCCGGCCGCCGGCGGCGGCACGCAGCGCCGCGCTGCTGGTTGCCGCCCTGGTGCTGCTGCTGGGGCCAACACCCGCGGCTGGGGCCTGCGTCCCTCCGACCGTCCAGGCCTCTTCTGAGGAGCGGTGCAGCGAGTTCTGCTCAACTCAGCAGGCGCCAGAAGGGATGATTGTCGCTTCGCAGCTGAGCCCACGTGCGTAGCGGCACGGCCCTCCAGGGCTGCACCTGACAAGTGGCGATTGTGGTTCTGTCGCGGCCTATTGCCCTGCACTGCAGCAGGCATCGGCAGCAGTTTGTGCCTGCTGACCCGTTCCAACATCCCATTTTCCGCTCCTGCTGCAGCCCCGGATGGTCAGGGCAACCCTTGCTGTGCGTGCACCTTCATGGTCGCACCTGACTCGCCGCCGCCGCTGCCGCCCAGCCCCCCGGCCACTGTGCCGCCGCCGCCACCCCGGCCGCCTCGGCCGCGCAGATGCGGCAACACGGAGAACACGCTGCTGCCGCCGGAGGTCACAATCAGCGATGAGGCTGCTCAGGCAGCTTGCCAGCAGGAATGCGAGTGGCAGCAGGCGGAGCGAGGCCCCGGCGTCACAATCGACCCCAAGCCCTATGCTGGTGCGCGCATGGCATGCTGTGCGTGATGGCATGCTGTGCATGAAGCACAGCGTGGCTGGTCACTCCCGCAATGCACTGCCAGCCAGGCTGCAGGCGTTGCTGGTCAGCAGTCAAACTGCACCCTCTCCAACATCCCCTTGCGCAGCCACCACGGAGGGTGCGCTGGGCAACTCTGGCTGGCGCTGCTGCGCCTGCAACTTTGGGCTGCTGTCGCCGCCGCCGGCGCCGCCGGCGCCGCCCCCGCCAGAGCCGAGCCCGCCGCCTCCCGAGCCAAGCTCGCCGCCGCCGCCGCCGCCGGTGCCAAGCCCTCCCCTGTTGCAAGTACAGGCGGTGCCAGCGCCAGTCCTGGTGCCATCCCCGCCACCGCCCAGCCCAGCGGTAAGCCGCCATGCATGGTTGCTGCCGCTTGTTCTGCTTGTGTATGCAGCGCTCCTGCAAGACTTACCACCTGCTGCCGCTCCCTCACAAACCTGGTTCCGCTTGCTCCCTGCCCTTCTGCATCAGCCGAGCCCGCCACTACCCTCGCCGCCCAGCCCGAACCCGCCGCCCAGCCCTTCCCCGCCTCTGCCGCCGCCTCCTTTGCCGCCGCCGCCCTCCCCATCGCCGCCGCCGCCCTCGCCCAGCCCAAACCC
>VIYQ01005792.1:0-10969 GCA_009928355.1 Chlorella sp. CH2018 | reverse complement strand
GGTGCATGGTGCAAGGCTGGGAGGCAGGCATGGGCAATGCAGCAGGCAGTGGGGCCCGGCGCGGCAGGCTGGCTGCTGTGACTTGACGATTTGGGGTCATCAAGCGATGAGCCGGGATCATCAAGTGGCAGCGGCTGTGGCCGCACCGCTTGCGCCGCCTCTCCCCACTGCCCCTGTAACAAGCGGATGAGTTGGTGGCGGCGCAGGCCGAGGTGCGGCAGTTGCGGTAGGTTGCGTAGAGGGCGTGCGCAACCCACAGTAAGGGGCGTCTAAGCCCAGCAAGTGCAACTTGGACCACAACCGGGTCCGGGGCATTTTGTGACAGGCTCATTTACAAGTGAAGCCTGTGTCATAGCAGCCGTTGCCGCGAATGCATCAAAGACAATGCCTTGCTGAAGTGGCGCGCGGCCACAACAGTGGCATTGATATCTTCTTGCAATGCACACAATGCCGCCTCTCGACAGCATGCTGCTATGGTTGCGCCCGTGAAGCCTTCCGACTGCTCCGCCAGATCTTGCAAGTCCACGCCCGACAATGGCATGTGCCGTGTATGGATGGAAAAGATGGCGGTGCGTCCGGCGCAATCAGGCGGTGGCACTTCAACCAGCCTGCATAAATGGTGATCGAGAGGGGGTTGTGCCAACACACATAGGATGCACTCTCACCCTAGGAAGCAGGCGAGGACACGCCTAACTGCATTAGCAAAGCACGATGCAGCAACACCACAGCGCCGGCTCAGCCTTGCGCCTCACCTGTCGAAGCGTCCCGGCCGCAACAAAGCAGGATCTAAGCAGTCCGGCCGATTGGTGGCACCAATGACGACCACGCCAGCGCGTGACTGCACAACAACAACAAAGCGGGCTTAACTCAGACACAGCAGGGTATGCTCTTTTTGGCTGCGTCTCCGTGCGTCAACCAAAACAAGGCAACTAAGCGGCAGCAGCCATGACTGTTTGCACAACACATGCAAACACTGCTTTAACCCATGCTACGAGTTCAACTCTACAAGTACCTGTAGCTGTGACGGAACAATCCACAACTGCCTCACCTGCAACCCATCCATTTCCTGCAACAGCTGCGCTAGCATGCGTTCGCCCACGCCCACGCCTCCTTCGCCACTGGCCTCCCGCATCTTGGCCAGGCCGTCGATCTCATCAAAGAAAATAATGGCGGGGCTGGACGCGCGAGCCCTGCGGCAGATGGCCAGTACGTGCAAGGTGAGGCAGGCGCAAGGAAGCCCAACACAAAAACTGATCGTGCAACTTGCAAGAAGTAGCTCCCATGCATGCCATAACCCACTTACTTGGCAAACAGGGCAGCCAATGCCTTCTCGCTCTCCCCGACATACTTGTTGTACAGCTCGGGCCCCTAGCAAACGAAGGTGAGGAGGTGCTGGAATGGGGCTAAGGCATAAGACAACGACGGCTGCTCCGTCAGGTGAGCCGCACGCACAGTTACAATACACACCGACACCAAGGCACATCAGCCAGCCAACTGCAACGCAGACCAAGCTGCGCAACCCACCTTGACGGAGATGAAGTTAAGCCGCGCCATGGAGGCCACCGCGCGAGCCAGCAAGGTCTTGCTGCAGCCCGGTGGGCCGTGCAGCAGGATGCCTGTTCAAGGGTTGAGCGGCTGACGGAGCATATTGTTTGCATGCCTACTTAGCAACATGTGTGCAACTGCATTTGCGACATGCACACACGTCGACCCGTTCGTCGTGCACCGCTCACCTCGTGGAGGCACCACCCCTAGCCGGGCCAGCGCCTCTGGCTCCTGGAACGGCAGCTCCACGGCCTCCTTTAGCCGCTGCTTCACATCCTCCAGCCCGCCAATGTCGTCCCACGATACCTGCGCAGCTTAGGGGTGCACCGCAGCTTTCGTTTCAATCACTGCTCATGGGCGGGTGCAGAGAGGTGCTGGAGGCGGCAACCCAAGGTGCTATGGCGGTCAACCTGCTTGTGTGCCTGCCTACAACCACCAGTTGCCTGTTCCCATGGACACAACACAAAACAGCCGCAACCCATGGCGGCATCTCACCTTGGGCACCTCAAATGCCAACTCCCGCATGGCACTGGGCCGCACGCGTGCCTCTGCTGCCTGGAAGTCTGCCAGCGTGACACAAGGCGTGCCTCCAGGGCTGCCGCCATTTGCGTCACCGTCGGAGCTGCCCCTGCTTTGCGCCACCAGCCGGCGGAGCGCGATCATGGCTGCCTCACTGCAGAGCGCTGCCAGGTCAGCGGCAACAAAGCCATGGGCAGCATCCGCCAGAGCCGCCACCTGGGCGATGCGGGGCGGGGGTACACGTGTCACAGAAAGCTGCCCATGGCGAGTGCAAGCGTAGTACTGCCTGCCAAGGCCGGCATAGTGGTAGCGGTGGCAGTGATGCAATGTATGAACAGCGGCGCGGCACACAAGTGCCACCCTCAAACACAAGCCACCCACCTGGTCCGGTGTCAGGCTGTGCGCAATGCTGGCCAGCTGCTTGTTAAGGATGTCGCGTCGTGCAACAGGTGGCGGTACCCCCACCTCCACCTGCATAGAGTGAAATTTGCAACACACACAACCTCGGTTCGGTGAGCACTCTTGTCTGCCCTGATGACCGTTGATGAAAACGTTGGCAAGCATGCATGAACGCCAAAGACTGTGCTCTGACACTGCTGGCCCACCCACCTCTCGATCGAACCGGCCTGGGCGGCGCAGCGCTTCATCCAGCGAGTCGGGCCGGTTGGTGGCGGCCACCACCACCACTCGTGCAGCTGTGTGTAGGGCGGGGGGCCGGGCGCAGGGCGTGTAACGCCGAGGTGCAAAACATCTTCGTTCTGCCCTACACTGCACCGTGCCCTTGCCTGCAAGACTAGTCAAGCACAACAGTTGCAGGCAAGCGGCCAGCCAGGCTCACCGCCCAGGGCATCCATCTCGGTGAGCAGCGTGGTCACCACACGCGCAGAGCTGCCACCTCCGTTGGAGGCCTTGCCGCCGCCGAGCCCGCCGCCACGGGAGGGCGCCAGTGCATCCAGCTCATCGATGAAGATGACCTGTGCAGTAAGGTGTGCAGTAAGGGAGGGCGGGTGTGCAGGTAGCACGTGCTTGTGACGAGATGAACGACAAGCAGATGAACTCATACATTCTGGCACAACGCAGGCTAGCAGGGCAGCATGGCCCAACTGCCTAAACCAAGCGGTTGCTCCCGGTGGCAGACAGCCCGGCCGGCACACCGATGGCTGCAGTGCGGCTGCAGCCGCAAAGATGCCGCGCAGGCCCGCCTCCGACTCGCCGAAGTACTCGGACACCACCTGCGCCAGGAGCTGGCGGCGCTGTGTGAGAGGTGCAGGGCACGGGCCGCATCGCTTAGGCCAACTGTGGTGCAACACCGCTGCAACAGTAGTGTTGCAGCGGTGTCCTCAAAAGTGCAGGCAGGCCTGTTGAAGAACGTTGCCCAATGGGCAGCTGCAGCTAGCGGTCGGCACTCGAAACCGCGACCCACATTGGAATGCCAGCCTACAAACATGCATGCCTCACCTCAGGCCCGTTGATCACAAAAAAGCGGGCGCCCACAGCAGCGGCAGTGGCGCATGCAAGCACCGTCTTGCCAGTGCCTGGGAGGGAGGTCCGGCAAAATAGTGCATGTGGGGGGACGCAGGCTGCTGCTGCTGCAGAGCTCGCTGCTTGAACACAGCCCCACGCAATGAAGGAATGCTCCACACACATTGACGCCGGCACCTCCTGGCTCACCCGGCGGGCCATACAGCAGGACGCCCCGCGGCGGCGTGATGTTGTACGAAGCAAACAGTTGGGGCGCCTGTAAGGGCAGCACCACCAGTTCTTGCAGCGCCGCGGCCTGCCAAGAGAGAGCAAGATGCAATACTGCTTGTCCAGCTGCGGAGCAAAGCTGCACCTAGGCAAGCAACAAGCAGATCAGGCGGAGGAGAGCTCGGCAACGATACAGGCTGCTTGGTGTACGCTGGAACTGAGGTACTTGATGCAGGCAGGCGGCCCATGGCATGGCAGTCAGCTATCACAGATGCCCACCCCACCAGCCCACCTGCTTATCTGTGCCCCCCAGCTGGCCAAACGTGATGCCGCGACTGGCCAGCCCAGCGCCGACCGCCTGTGCTGCCGCAACCGCCCCTGCATCCTCCAGGCCGCAGCCCAGCGCCTCGGCTGCTGCCGCAGCTGCCTCCGCTGGCCAGTCGCGTGACTGCGGCTGCAGGCCAGGCGCAGGCGGCGCCTCGCCCTCCATCAGCAGCCGCACGCTGGTTTCGGCTGTGACCGGTGGCGGCACCGCTGGCACCGCTGCCTGGCCGCCTGGCTGTGACGCTGGCTGGGCTACTGCAGCTCCGCTGGCTGCTTGGGAGGCAGGGCCGCCACTGCCGGCCAGAGCCACATGCTCCACCGCAAACACTGCGTGCTGACCAAACAGCGGCAGTGCCACCAGGTTGCCAGGCAGCAGGCGGCGACCCGCCAGGCAGCGCAGCAGCAGCCCCTCCACCATGCCGCGCACCCGTGGGCTTGGGTCTGCAGCGGTGGGCGGGTGGGCAGAGCAGCCAGGCGGAATTAGAGCTAGATGGCACAGGGGTGTCTCACTTGGCGACAAGCTAGATGCGTTGGCTGATGTCCGTGCCAAGGGCACAGCCTCCTCGACATCCATCTATTCTGCCCTCCAGCATTGCTTGCCATGCCCTCCTCCCATACTGCGCTGCCATGAACGGCACCAGGCTCACCTTCCTCCAGCAGCTTGCCCAGCAACGCCTCGGCCTTTGCGCGATCGTCGGCCCGTGCAGCTGCTGCAATGCCCCGGCTGGCGCTGCTAGTGCTGCTGACTGAGGGCGTGGGTGGCCGCGACTTGCTGCCACTTGCAGGTGTGGCACTGCCGGGGCGGCCCCTGCTGGGCACCGCTGGGCTGGCCATGCTGCTGCTGCCAGCGCGGCCGGCCGGGCCCAGCGCCACGGGTGGGGCAGCGCCGCCACGCATGGCCGGGCTGAGAGCTACAGGCGGTGCTGCGCCACCCCGCATCGCTGGGCTGAGGGCCACCGGGGAGCCAGCTTTGCCGCGCATGGCTGGGCTCAGCACGCCAGCAGGTGCCATCCTGGTGGCTGTCTGATCTGCCGTTCCGGCACTGCTGCTGTTGCTGCTAACTGCTTCATCGCTGGTGACTGGCGGCAGCAGGGCCGGCCCAGGGCTGCCACCCTGGCCCTGCCGCCGGCACAGCCGCACGTACACGGCGGCGGTGCAGCACTGAGCCACCTCTGCGCTGCCGCTGTTGTCTGCCTCTCTGCTGCCGCTGCTGCTGCTGCTGCTGCTGCTGCTGCTGCTGCTGTCCTGCTCCGCCGCATACACGAGCAGGCGGGTGCCGGCCTCAGGCCGCGCCAGGGCATCGCGCAGCACCGGCGACAGCGCCGCTGTGCCCTTCTGCAGTCCCTGAGCAGGCCACACTTGCGCCGCCACCAAGCAAGCCCCAAAATACTGCTGCTTCTCTGCATCAGCACCGGCCACCGCGCCCGTCTGCATCTCAGGCAGCCGGTCGGCGGTTGCGAAGAGCTGCACCAGCGGCGTGGGGTTGCTGCCGCCGCTGCCGCCGGCCACGCCCACCTGCAGCAGTGCAGTGACGTGAAAAGCAAGTGGAACAAGTCAAGAGTGTCGAACTGCGTCTTGGAGCTTGCCAACCAGCTCATGCGCAAGCTCATGGCGCCAGGAATCAGCAGACCGGCGCACCCAGGCGTCGGCTCCGGCGGCGAGGCGGAGGCCATACAGCTGGTCGGCGGGCAGCCAGATGCGGGCGTCCTGCGCGGTCTGTAGCCCCGCCGGTGCTTCCGCTACCAGGGGCGATGCCAGGGGCGGCGCTGCGAGGGTGCAGGAGCGCGGTCGCACCGTGAGCGGGGCAGGTAGGCAGCGCCGCTGCCACTGCAGCAATGCATGCACCTCCCCAGCATCTATGGAGCGCGGCAAGCTCACCCCCTGGCTGCGCCATGCCCTCGCCGCACAGGCCCGGTCGCGAGCTGCTTGCAGAGGCCTTTTTGAAGCGGATCAAGGTGTCAGACAGGTTCAATAGGCGCGTGGACTATCAGATTGGCCCCCGACGCCCCTGCGTGCCCTAGCAGTGCAGCGCCGCGGCTGCCGCCGAGGCACGGCGCAGCGAGCGCGGCTGGCACTTAGCTTGGCACCCCGCTCCTCCACATGCGGGCTCCTCCCTCTCCCCCTTTGCCCTCTGCCCCTGGTTCCCCCCGCCCTGCTGGCACCCCCTTCAAACCCACACCACAACGGCGGTGTCCTCCGGTGCTCCTGCCGGGGGAAGCCAACCGTCCAGCTCTACGCTCTCTCGGCTCCGTGTGGGGCTGCCAGGGTGCGCTTTGGCCTCCCCGTGGGGCTGTGCCCCTGGCGCAGACCCGTCACATCTGCTGAGGGTAGGAAGCGCCCCCTGAAGCACACTGCGGCGGGTGGCCTTTGTTGGTGGGCCCCGGAGGGGGTTCGAGATCACCTAGAATGCGTCGACATGTGCACCAGTGGGTCCCCGTTGATTTGTGCAGCGTCGACTTGTGAAGATGCACCATGGCCCACCACACTGACATACCAGCCAGCAGATCGTAGTACTCCTCCTACACACAGCCTGCAGGGTCCACATACATGCACCGCCTGCTGCAGCTGCCCGCCGTCCAGCGATGACGAGGCCAGCAGATGGGCTTTGTCCGGCCCCTCATCACCTCGCGATCGCTCATCACCAGCTGATGAACGGCTTTTAGACCTGCGACTCCTCTTCGGCGCGCGGTGGCAAACCCCAGTGAGCCTGGCGGCGGCAGGCGCGTTAGGCAGGTGTCGAGGGTCCTTGCAAGTTCTTACTGGCGATGCAAACGGATTGCCGAGCCTCGCCGCTGCCACCGCTGCCGCCGCTGCCACCGCCACAGCCAGATGCCATCGACGCCGCCGTGCCACTCACGCCTCCGTGCCACTGAGCAGGCAGGATGGCGCCCCGCCAGTTCGACATCTTGATTTTCGGCGCCACAGGGTTCACGGGCCGCCGCATCGTCCAGCACCTGGCCACCGAGGCTGGCTTTACGGGGTGGGCGATTCCTGTTGCTGTCACTGCTGCCCTGCCCAGCTTCTGGGTGCCGCTGTCTGGCTGAGTGGCCTCCGTTTTTGCAACCTGCTGTGCATCAGTAACGGAGCTCCTCTCCGGTCCATTGTGTGCCTGTTGCTTACCCCACTTTTGCGCAGCAAGTGGGCCATTGCGGGGCGCGACCTCACCCGGCTGGAAACCCTCGCGGCTTCGCTGAGCGGCGGCGCCGCCCCGGGCATTGTGGTTGCTGACGTGGCCGCGCCTGACACCCTGCTGGCCATGGCGCGGTGGGTGCAGCTGCCTTCATTTGGGCTGGCTGCAGCAGGCGGGGTGCTTGTGGGATGTACGCCAGCAGTGTTGTGCCTGCGCACCTGACCTGACCTCTGGTGGTTCCTGGTGCCGGCAGCTCCTGCGCGGTGTGCATCAACACGGTGGGACCGTTCCGCCTGTTTGGCGAGCCCGTCGTCAAGGCGTGCTGTGAGGCGGGCACGCACTACCTGGACATTTGTGGGGAGCCAGGCAAGCTGGCGCTGGGGTTGTGCTGGCAGCCGTGGCCGCTGTTGCGTGAGCCTGGCGTCTGAGCTGGGCGTGCTCCCTGCTGCACAGACTGCAAGGTGAATCCTTCCATCCTTCTTTACACCACACAGAGTTCATTGAGCGCATGGAGTTGCTGTACGACGATGCCGCCAAGGCGGCGGGCGTGTACGTTGCGTCGGCAGTAGGCTTTGACTCGGTCCCTGGAGATCTGGGGGTGCAGGTGCGGGGGTCAAGGCTGATTGCTGAGCTTGAAGTGGGAGCAGCTGTGGCCCTCCAGGCTGTGGCCCTCAGCATGGCTGGGAGGGATGCAGGTGTGGAGGGCGCTGTGCGAATCTCATGTGGCTCAGCCGGCGCCGGTGCCTCCCCTGACACCTGCCGCTCCCTGGCTCCCTGCTGCAGTACACCATTGCTCAGTTTGAGCCGCCGGCACGGTGCACCCAGGTGGAGAGCGCACTGACCATTCGTGGCGGGCCCAACGGCTTCAGGGGTGCGACAAGGGGGTGGAGTCGAGTGTTTGCATGAGGATGTGGGTGGGCTGCTGGGGCAGGTGCACAGCAGGGTTCTTTGCCAAGCGGCTTGTGCTGTGCATGTTTGCTTGGCATCGGCTGCCTACCGCAGCTGCCGACCGCTGCGTTCTGGCTTGCACTCCGTGCCGCGGCAGGCCACTTCCCCACCTACCAGAGTGCCGTGTACGGCTTCGCATCTGCGGGCGAGCTGCGCAAGCTGCGCAAGGAGGCGGAGCAGGTGGGGGCGGCGCAAGCTAGCTGTCAGGAGTCGGGAGGCTTGATAAGCAATCCTCAAAGTTGATTTTAAGAGTGTGGCGAGGCACTGCTGACAGCGCCGCCTGCCCTGCACAACTGCACGACGCAGAAGCATGGCAAGCCCGACCTCAAGGTGCCGGGCCCCAAGCTGCCGCGCCAGACGGGCGCTGCATGGGACGACCGCTTCAACGCCTGGACCTTCCCCTTCATGGGTGGGTGGTGCTGGGAGGGGCTGGGAAGGGGGCAGCTGCTGCGGCATGTGGACCAAGCACATCTGGGGTGCCCACACTAAACCATCACCCCTCCCCCCTCCCACCCGCCACCCCAGGTGCCGATGCGTCGGTGGTGCGGCGCACCATGGCGCGCCTGGGCTCGCCCGCCAACGTGTCCATTGTGTTTACGCTGCCCAGCCGCGTGTACATGACGCTGTGGCAGGCGCGCGAGGGCGGGAACAGGTTGACTGGCTGGAGCAGCCCGACTGCTTGCCTACTTGCTTGCTGCTTGATGAGATGGTTCATCAGGCCCAGCTGCCCTCTTGCTGCCGCCAACCGCACCGCCGTTGCCCTGGCTGCAGGGCTTTGGCGCCGCCTTTGCGTTCCTGGCCCAGCGCGAGTGGGGCCGTGGCCTGCTGCTCAAGTACCCACGCCTGTTCAGCTACGGTGGGTGGCCAGCAACAAGTTTCTGCATCAGCGAGGCTGTCCTGTGAGCTTGCACTGGTCCCACCGCAACCATTGCTGCCCCCCTCGTGCTGCACTGTCCTCCCTGCCATGCTTCTGCCTGCTCCCCTCTCCTCTTGCCGCCGCCCTGCTTGCATCAAGCACGCCCCTCTCCCTGAGCAGGCATGTTTACGCACGAGGGCCCCAGCGAGCAGCAGATGGCGGAGACGACCTTTGCCTTTACCAACATCGGGCGCGGCTATGCCGCAGGTGTGCAGTGGCTGCGGCTGGTGGCTGGCTGGTGGCGGGGTGCATCGCCATGCTGCTGCAACTGCACGCTGTTCATGTGGTTGTGCAGTCGACAAGTGGGCGGCCGCCACTTCACCTGTGCGTGCAGGCGCGCCTACATCCCCCGACCAGCAGCCGGATAAGGAAGTCGTCACGCGGGTCAGCGGACCCGAGCCGGGCTACATAGCCTGCTCGGTCTTCATCGTGCAGGTGGGCTGGCAGGTTGGGTGCTTGTTGTGGGTGGCGAGACCTCTACGCTGCTGCTTATTGGGGTGTCGCCTTCCGCCTGCCTACTCCCTTGCCGGTCAATGCCCCTGCTGCACCATCCCCGCTCCCCGCCTGCAGGCCGCCATCACGCTGCTGGAGGAGCAGGGCAAGCTGCCGGCCCCTGGGGTGCACACCCCCGCCTCTCTGCTGTGGGGCACTGGCTACGTGGACCGCCTGCGAGAGCACGGCATTAAGTTTGAGCGCGTCGAGTCAGCGGCTGTGCAGTGAGGGACCTGCAGCTGGCCGCCAGCCAAATGAAGAGGAGTGCTGTTGACGCGGGCAAATGTGTTGCACATTCCACATCCACATCCAGATGGCAAACCGTGTTGCGCCTTCCACGTGGCAAAGGCCTCGCCTTTCTGCATGGCAAAAGTGGGCATCACCCACCCCTGTACAGTACAACTGCTGAGCATGCGATGTAAATGCAGGCTGCAGCTGCATGGTTTGGCAGCAGCAACAGAGCAGGTGGGTGAAAGGCATGACGCAAGGGTCAACCAGGGCAGTCTGGCACAGCAGATGGAGACATGCATGGGAGCATCAACCCTCTGCAGTGTGCAGCATGAGCAGTGGCACGGACGCAGCTACACCCAACCGCTTCCGCTGCTGGCAAAGTTTGCATTGATGACCTCTTAACTTTAACACAATGAGCCGCTCAACGAATTGAGAATGAATGGCAGAACTACAACAATAAGAAGAATAACAAACTACATAGCTAGTGCTGGTCACGCGGTGCCGTCCCATGGCAGCCCGCCTGGGTACACGTCGGGCCCGCAGTATGTCAGCAGCTCCGCTATTTCCGGGCACCTGTCGCAGCAGGGCACACAACAGAGGCAGGTCAAGGTGGCAGGCAAGCGCTGGGGTCAACCACAGCGGCCCATTGCAGTTTGGAGGTGGTTGGCACTGTGCCAATGCAGTGCAGCTGAATGTGTCATGGTGTGCACTCAACCGTCGCACACCCCGTCTTGGCAAGCCCAGAGTTGGCAAAGCCGCACACCTGTCCCCGTTGTAACCACCGGCCGCAAAGGGGTCTCGCTGCATGCGCTTGCTCCGCAGCTCCGTGCCGCAGCCGTAGGGATCGCCCTCAAACAGGCGCGCCGTCGCCTCCTCACCCTGCAAAAGAGGGGATGAGCAGGGGTGGGGCGCAGCATGTCAGCCGCTGCATGCAGCCGCCGCATGCAGCCCGCTGCCACTGGGCTTGTGAGCTCACCCGCATCATGGCAGCGGCAGCCACCCACTGCCCAACCACCCACTCACTGCCCACCCACCCGCAGCGCGGCCTCGTTGAGGGCGGGGGTGCCCTCGTATCGGAATGCCTCCTGCGGCAGGCGCAGCGCGGCACGGTGCAGGTCCGAGAACCGCCGCGCCTTGAAGTCGTAGCCAACCACCTGCAGACCATGGTGGGGTGG
>VIYQ01005752.1:0-17176 GCA_009928355.1 Chlorella sp. CH2018 | reverse complement strand
ACACCCCCGCCGCCGCCGCCCTTCCCCCTTGCCGCCGCCGCCGGCTGATCCCCCTGCCCCCGCCGCCCCCTGCCGCAGTTCCCCACCCGCGGCCTGGGCAGCGCAGCTGAGGCAGCCATGGACGGGTACAGCGGGTGCGACGACCTGCGCGGCGCGGCGGAGATCCTGCCGGGCCGCCTCTACTTCCACTGCCTGCAGCAGCCCATGACTCTGACCACGGCGCCGCCCAACTCCATCTGCGTGCACCTGGACGCCGACCTCATCTACGAGCCCTTCTGCGCCGACTTTGGGCCCTGCAACCTGGCGCACTCCTGGCGCTTCTGCCAGCGCGTCAACGAGCTGCTGCAGCGGGTGAGCGGCGGGCGCGACGGATGGCCGCCTGCGATGCGGCCGTGGTGGCCGGCCACAGGGCGTGGCAACTGCTGCGCTGGCCAGCAGGGCAGCCAGCCGGTCGGTTGTGTGCTGGCTGTGCACTCTTGCCAACGGCCTGCCAGACCCTGCCTGCGCTGCCCACAAACACCCGATCCCGCCACCTGTATCGCAGGCCAACGGCCGGCGCGTGTACCTGCTAGTGGGGTCCCACCCCCACAAGCGCTCCAACGCCGCTGCGCTCATGGGCATCTACTGCGTGCTGCACCTGGGGTGGACGCCGGTGAGTGGCGGTGCTTGGGGCGGGGGAGTGGGAGTGCAGCCCCGCGGTATGTGCGGCCCAGGAGACCAGGGAACACGCCCCCCGTGGCCAGGCACCCCTTCTTGCCCCTTGGCTCAGCACAGCCTCTGCAGCATCTGCACCCAAGCCCACCTCCTGCACGCCCTGCTAGAGGCACTGAGCACCTGCCCTGCCCTTTCCGTCCTGTCCGCCCCGGCAGGAGGAGGCGTACGAGCCGCTGCGCGCTCTGGAGCCGTTCACCGGCTTCCGGGACGCCTCCTGTGGCGTGCCCACCTACCAGCTGCCGGTGCACCAGGTCATCGCGGGCATGTGGCGCGCCAAGGAGGTGAGTGGGCAGAGCGGAGGGGTGCGACGCGCCAGTGCTGGGTGAGATGACGAGGGGCGGATCCACAGGTTGCGGCCGGAAAGCTTGTGTAGATCAAGGGATCTACATCTGATGAAGGGACGCAGAGGGCACCAGCGCATGGGTCACTCTATCTTGCCACTGCAAGGGAGGGCTGGCAGGATTGCCCAACCACAGGTGGCCAGCAGTGCATGTGGTCGCTGCCCTGCCACCACTGGTCCCCCACCCGCTCCTGCCCGCTGCTGTCGCATGCCTCAGGTCGGCTTCATCAACTGGCACAAGGGCGAGCAATTTGATGTGGAGGAGTATGAGCACTACGAGCAGGTGGGCTGGTGGCTGCTGGATGCCTTGTCAGGCTGGCGCGCGTCCAGTTCAGCTGCTGAATTGCGTGGTGTGGTGAAGCGGTCGTCCAGCAGCCGTGCTCTCCTCCTCCTTGGTTGCTGTGCCTGACCTCCTCCTCCTGCCCCTACCAATCCGCTCCTTCTGCCCAGGTGGAGAATGGGGACCTCAACTGGATTGTGCCCGGCAAGCTGATGGCCTTCAGCGGCCCGTCTGCCCAGCCCAAGCACTTTGGCGGCTGGCGCACCTACAGTGAGTAGCCACTGCAGGGCAGGGCAGAGACACAAGGGCAGTCAGTCCCCAGCAGTGCCAATCCACTCGCTCAAGCTCGCCCTGCGTGCCTCAACCCTTCCCTCTCCCTCGCCATCCTGCCCCACAGTGCCCGAGGACTACATCGAGTACTTCCGGGAGCACAATGTGGGCGCGGTGGTGCGGCTGAACAAGAAGATGTACGAGTCGTCGCGCTTCACGCAGGTGGGTGCCGGTGGGGACACACACCTGTGCACCAGCTGCGTTGTGCATGGGAGGCTGCTGGCGTGGGTGGTGGTGAGGCACACCAGCCCACATCGTGGCCTCCATCCTCAACATGCTGTTCCCGAGCACGGCTGCTCACCCACCCCTGCCCTCATCCACCCACCTGCAGTACGGTGTGCGGCACTACGAGATGTACTTCCCCGACGGCACGTGCCCCTCGGAGCAGATCCTGCTGCGCTTCCTGGAGGTGGCGGAGCGCGAGCCTGGGGCGCTGGCGGTGAGGCCTGGGCTGGGCTGGGTTGAGCAGAGGTGCCGTGTGCAACAGCCTCTTGTCACCTGTGTGGCTGGGCAGTGCCTGTGATGGAAAGGCAAAGGCCCAAGGGGCAGCAGGGGAGGGCTGCCGCGCAGGCACGTGCTTGACCCTTACCCTGCGCCCCCGCTGTGCAGATCCACTGCAAGGCGGGCCTGGGCCGCACTGGTGTGCTCATCTGTGCCTACATGATCAAGCACTTTGGGTTCACAGCTGAGGAGGCCATGGGCTACATCCGCGTCTGCCGCCCCGGCTCCGTGATCGGCCCGCAGCAGCACTACCTGGCGCACTACGGCCCCGCGCTGCAGCGGCTGGGGCAGGAGGTGCGGGCGGCCAAGGGCCTGCCCGAGCCCGGCGGCTCGGCCCGCTCCACCATCACACTGCACGCGGATGCCACGGGCGCAGCGCAGGCCCGCAGCGCGCCGCCGGCACCCGCCGCCAAGCCCCCCGCCTCGCCCAGCAAGCCAGCGGCGGAGCAGCAGCCGGCAGTGCGGCGGTCGCCCCGCACCGCGGCCGCCACCATGGCAGCAGCGGCGCAGCAGCTTGGGCGGCTGGAGATCATGGAGGGTGAGGCCTGCTGGGAGCGCGCTGGCTGTGACCGCCCCTCTCCCTTGCCACCACACTTGTTGCTGTGGCGTCTCCCTCTGCTGCCACTCCCTGCATGCTCCCCTGCCCACCCCTCCTCAACACCCACCCACTCCCTGCAGAGCCCGACTTCATGGTGTCGGTGCCCGCCAGCACGCCGCCCCCCGCATCTCCCAACAAGCCGGGCCAGGCACGCGGCGCGCCCGTGCACATCCACGTGTCGGTGCCCGAGGTGCCACGGGTGGCCTCCCTGTCCTGCGCACCCTCTGGCACCCTGGCCTCCTCCACCGCCTCCCGCGCCAGCACGCCCTCCGGCAAGGGCCCCGCCTCCATCGCGCCCCTGGCCTCCACATCCTCAGTGTCCCTGGCCAGCCAGCCCAGCGGCGGCACCTCCACACCGCCGGCGGCCTCCCCCGCCTCGGCACGCGCCCCACCCTCCTCCTCCAAGCGCATGCTGGCGCCCAACGGCCAGCCGCGCAAGATCCCCATGGCCATGGACTTCAACGACGGTGAGCGTTGGGTGGGGGTGGGGTGGGCAGCAGAGCAGGCACAGCAGGCACAGCACCAGGGCCACCCTTTGACCCCATCCTGCCCTAGCCTGCATCCTGCCCCATGCCTTCACACCTGACCCTCCCCTGCCACCACCCTCCCTCCTCCCACTGCAGTGGCTGCCGCCGACCTGGAGGACCGGGAGGGCACCGACAGCTGGACCGTGGGCTCTCGCCCGCCGCCCGGCCAGGCGCTGCCGCCCAATGCGTCGCGTGTGGGCGCCTTTGCTGCGGCAGCTGGCCGCTCCGCCTCGGCGTTTGTGGAGGCCTTCCGCTCCGTGGTGGGCAACCACCGCAGCACTTACAACACGCGCCACGGCGGCAGCGCGCACTGATCGTAGCAGCAGCAGCCCAGCGGCGGAACAGCAGCTGCAGCATTGGCCCCCTCTCCTGTTGGCACCGCATTGTGACTGGTGCCCAGGGGCAGGCAGGGCCGCGCAGGAGGACAGAGGCAGGCGCCTTCAGCCAGCCAGCCGCGTGCAATTTTTATATGGCAGCCCGCGGCGTACTACCCATTGCTGCTGCCGGCATTTGGCAGCGGCGCTGTAGCAGAGCAGCACATGCAGCGCAAGCGAGCCTCTGTGCATGATTCAAGTAGGTAGGAGTTGTCTGTAGGCAGGGCACCCAACCGCACTGCTCTTTCCTCCCTATCCTGTGTATCTCCCCCTCCCTCCACGCAACCACACTGTTCTCCTGTCCAGCTCCATTGCCCAACATTGTCTCCGCCCCACCCATTCATTGCTCTGCCCCAACACATCAAGAGCTGTAAGCACTGTGGATGCTGCTGGCAAATGGCTTACAATCAGAATAGCGGCTTGGCTTCCAACACTTTCCACAGAGTTCAGCCTGCTTGCGGGGCAGCACTGGCTGCATAGTCTGTCGCGGCCGCATCTGTGCACTCTAAAAACAGCGCCGGGGGCCTGCGATGCTGGGTCAGCTGCTCGTATGCATAGGCCAGGCCGAGCACAGTGCCATCGTCCATGGGCCGCCCCAGGAACTGCAGCCCTGCCGGCAGGCCGTCTGCTTCAGAGGGGTTGGGCATGGAGGATGCATGTTGGATGGGCTGACGGTGAGCCAGCATGCACCAGAGTTACAGGCAGGGACTGCGGGCCTTCAAAAGCAGCCGGCCCTACGTAGCCCACACAGGCGCGATTCCCTGCCCTCACGCACCCACAAAGCCCATGGGCACAGTGATGGCTGGCGCGCCGGTATGGGGCGCAACCAGCGGGCTGTTGTTGCCGTCGTACGGGTCGCCTCCCGTGTCTCCCACACGCAGCGGCGGCTGGTTCCAGGTAGGGTACACCACGGCTGCCAGGCCCAGTCGGTCCATGCTGTCGATGAGGCTGAGGATGGAAGAGACAGGGCAGGAGGGCAGTGGGGAGGCATCAATATGCTGGGCAAGCTGCCGCCTGAAAGGCAGGCTGAGGCGGACCTCGTCCAGCCGGACAAACTGCGCTGCCCTGGGCTCGGCTCTGGGCAGCGCACCCACCACCAGCCACTCACTTGCGCCTGAACTCAGTCCTGCAGGGGTCGGTCCATGGCCAGCCGCCGCTGCACAGCATGCCCAGCGCGCGCATGGCCGGCGTGGGGTAATCCTGCACCACGAAGCCAGGGTGGCTGCCATCAGACGACTTTGCTCCTTGACGCGGCATGGTCCAGCATCCCCCTGCAGTCCTTGCAGCTCCCTTCCCAGCCGCCAAATGCATGCCATGCAACGCCTGCTGCTCACCTCCGGGTCATTGGTGGTGCGCAGTGCGGCCAGCAGCTCGTCCTCCACCTCGGGATGGAACTCGCCAGACCTGCCAGCAGAGGCAGAAGCAGAAGGCCCATGCGGGGCTCAATAGCAGCCCGCCGAGCAGCGCTGGCTTGGCGCAGGGCTGCCCTGGCCTGCAAATTTGCCTTGACGGGGCAAACCAGGCCACTCCATCACAAGCCAGTAGCTACAACCGTGAGCAGCGCCTAGCAACGGTGCCCACAGGAGGCTTGCCAGCACCTGTAGATGTCTTGAAGGGAGCGGTGCTTGGTGGAGACGTTGCCGGCGGCCAGGTAAGCGTCGATGCCCACTCGAAAGGGCGACTGGTCCGCCCACAGGTCCTCCCACCGGCCAGCCACGTTCCAGTGGCCTGCAGCACGGACGAGCGTGGCAGGGCAGCTGAAGCTGTCGCTGGCAGCAATGCCTCCTGCCACCTTCCGCATCCCCAGCATGGGGCACACCCAGACTGCCCACCAGCCGCACCCACCAATGGCCGGGCCATCGCCGCCTCGGTCGGCGTCCCAGTCCAGCCCCAAGCGATTGCCGGTGATGGTGAACTGGTCCACCTGCAGGCAAAGTGGTCGATCCGGAGATGCGAAACCAATGGATTCAGCCTTACCCATCCAGCTGGCCTGAAATCAAGCACAGCGGCGCTTGGGTGTACGCGTTCTTGCTCGCTGCCCCCTGGGCCCTGACCGCTACAAGGCTGCAAGGAGCCTCACCAGTGTGGCGCCCCCCAGTCGCAGCGAGCGCAGCGCATCCTCAAACAGAGCCAAGATCTTTGGGTCTGCACCCGGCAGCTGGCTGCAGGAGGGCAGGCGCGCAGGCCTTTCAGTTCAGCACTTGTCAGAGGGCCGCAGCAGGCTGAGGTGCAGTGGGGGCGGCGCCCGCACCTGATCTGTCTGAACACGCCAATGCGTACGCCCTTCAGCGCGCTTGCGTTGAGGAATTGGGTGTAGTTGGCAGGCAGGGACACCTGCACAAGTTTTGGATTGGAGGATCAGTGAGGCAGCAGGCGGAATGTGCCTCCAGTGCTGCCCAGCATATCACCCTGGCTGGCAGCGTGCCAAGCATCCAGGCATCCCCTGCCCCCCATGCGCGCCCCTCACGTTCTGCAGCAGCTGGCTGAGCGGGTCTGCGGGGTCGGCAGGCCCCACCATGGCCTCAAACACGCGCACCACATCCTCCACTGTGCGCGCCATGGGGCCGACTGCAAGCAAGGGGGGAGCAGCAGCAGGTGGGTGAAGCATGGCTTGGAAGAGCATGGCAGCAAGGCTTGCTTGGCATGGCAGCATGGCTTGCAGGCGGAGGAGCATGGGTCATGCGTGCGGTTTGCTGCACATCTTGTAGCTCAGCAGCACCGCTGCCATCCCCTGCGCGCAGCATGCACAACTCCCTCCCCGCCAAGCGCACTTGTGTCGCGGTCGGTCCGCAGCGGCACCACTCCGGTGCGGCTGACCAGTCCCAGGCTGGGCCGGAAGCCAACCAGTGCGGTGTGGCTGCTGGGCCCTCGCACGCTGTTGCCCGTGTCGGTGCCCAGAGCCACCATGCCCAGGCTGGCTGCCGCTGCGGCCGCTGAGCCGCCTGAGGAGCCGGCCGGGGTGCGCCCCAGGTTGTATGGGTTGCGCACCGTGCCAGATACGCTGCAGGGTAGCAGAGGATGGCTGGCGATCAGCACTCTTAAAAGCAGGTGGGGTGTGAGAGGGCTGTACTCAGAAACCAGATCAGCAGGCACTCGGCTCACCTGCTCAGGCAGAAGGACGGGAAGAATGCAAATTCGCCCATGCTGCTCTTGGCGAGCACGAGGGCGCCGCGCTGCTGCAGCAGGGCCACCGCCGTGGCGTCCGTCGCCGGCTGGTTGTCCAGCAGCGACACGCTCCCTGGTATGAGCAGCATGGGCGGCAGCAGGCGAGACTTCGGAATCAAGCCTGTTGATGAAGCCTCCCTATCAGGGCACGGGTTGGAATCTCGGCAGACTGCTAACGGAGCAACAGGAGAGCGGCAGCAGCAACACGCAGTTGGGTCCTCACCAGCAGTTGTGGCCAGGCCCGCCACATCAATGTTGTCCTTCACCAGCAGCGGCACGCAGAAGAGCGAGGGCAGCGCGCTGGTGCCGTTTGCCCGCATGGCCGCCAATTCGGCGTCCAGCTCGGCGGCTTTCTGCAGAACGCGGGTTGGATGGCAGCGAAGGCTCGCAAGTGGGCACAATTGTGGCATAGCCCACCCAGCTGTGCTGCCAGCTGGGCGTCCAACAGTGCAGGACCGGCTGGAGCTCAACTCCCCACCCAATCGCTACCTGAATGGATGCCGGGTTGACCGAGCGAATGCTGTTGAGCTGCAGCAGCTGGTCAAACGCCACGATGCGCTGCAGGTACGCTCCAACCAGCTGGCTGCAGTTCAGGCGCCCCTCTAGCATGGCTGTGTGCGCCTGCGCAATGGTCATCTCCACCACAGGCACCGCAGGGGCGCCAGATTGGCAGAACCCCTGCTGCAAGCTCTTGAGCGTCACTGCTGCGGGCCCCAGGGCTTCAACTGCCAGGTCGCTGGGGTCCTGTGGAGCTGTGCCCAGCTGCTGTGCGCGCAGCACGCTGGCCAGCTGGACGGCGGCTTGGGCGGCTGGGGAATGGGATGCAGGCGCGATGGCAGCCGCCTGGGCCTGCAGAGCCTGAGCTGCAGGTGCGGCGGCATCCGCCGCCGGGGCTCGCAAACCCTGAACAGCTGTCGGCTGGCTGGCTAGTGCTTGGCTGGCTGGTGCCTGGAGAACTGGTGCCTGCACTGATGGCGCCGGCACATCGGGCAGCGATGATGCAGCTACCGGCGTCTGTGCAGCAACCAGGCCCTCCGCCGTCGGCGACGGCGCTTGCTGGGCGGCGGCGGCGACAGAGGCAGCTGCAGCGAGCGCCAGCAGGGTGTGCACGGCTTGCCCCGCTTTGCTGCGCCTCTGCATGGTTGCCAGCAGTGCTCTGGCCCCAGTCGTGCTGGATGGCTCGGAGGGGAGCGAAGCTGTACCGTCGGGTTGGGCTGCACGGGCTCCCTGGAAGCCAGCTGTGCTCTGAGCGTGATGCACACTGAGACTGGGCTACCTCTGAGACCCTGGGGCTACCTCTCCCACCACCGCCGCATGAAGGATTGCCGTCGCGGCAGCCGCTGTGGTGGTGTTTACAATAACTTCAACTGATTTTAAAATTGCAGCCCTTTCATAGATAAGCAGACTGCACAGGCAGTAGGCAACACAGTTGACGAAGGGCTACAGGAGGCTACCCTGCCCGCCCGCCTCCCCGCTGCCCGCCGCAGCTGTGGTCAGCTCCACCACAACCTGGCCGGCAACGATGGCTGCCTCCCCGGTGGCGTTCTTGCACGGCAGAGCAACGTCCACGAGCAGGGCGAACAACAGGGGGTCAGCCTGCTGGGAAGGGCACCAGGCACAGCGGCATGATGATTGGGATGGGCGGACGGCCCCCAGCCGACCGCTGCCGCCGCCATCCTTTCTGCTGCTCCTGTCACAGCAAGAGGCCAGCTGCAGGCCATTTACACTCCCACCTTGTTCTGACAGGCGTCCGCGATCTGCACCTCGGCTTTGTCGGGCATCAGCTTGCAGTCTGAGCTCCACAGGGGCTGGATGAGGTCGACGACGAGTGCCGTCAGCGCAGGCGCCGCGCCCTGCGCCACCTCCTTGGCCTCCTGCCACGCGCCCGCCTCGACCTCCTCGATTTTGCAGCTACCGGCCTGCTGGCCAGCAGTCTTGCCGGTGAGCAGGAGCAGTACGAGCGTGAGGAGCAGGGCCGTGCGTGCAGCTGTGAGAGCCATGGTGCCTGCTCGTTGTTTTTGCCCTTGCCGGCGTGCTGAGAGCAGTGCGAGAATGCGAGTTGGACCAGCAAGTGACCGCTTCGAGCAGCCGATGGGTGCTGCTGTGCCTGCTACTGCCCCCGCCTCAACCCGAGTTGAGAACAGCCGCTTTGCGAATGCGCTTACACAGCTGCTGGTGTGGCCACACACATGTGGACGGCACAAGCAAAAAGTCATGTTAAAAGGTGCAACAGAGTCAGGGAAAAGAAAGCAGAACAAACCAACGAGCAAGAGTGTCAGGCTCACTGCCGCGGCACCGGCGGCGGGCCAGGCGGCCGTGGCGGGCCGCCTGCCTGCGGCTGTCTGCTGCCCATGGCCAGCGGGTCCATGCTAGAGTAAGAGTAGGCGCCAGGGGCAGCAGGCATGTAGGATGGGAAGCCGGAGCCAGATGGCTGCCCCGCTGCTGCTGCTGCCGCGCCGCCGCCTGCTGCGCCGCCCTCGGCTGCCGGCCGCGGCGCCTGCGGCTTGCCCCACAGCAGCTTCAAGCGGTGGCCCTTCACCACCAGCCTGCAGGCAAGTGGGGGGGCGTGCACATCAAGGGGATGGTCAGCAGGTGGTCGGCAGAGGACTAAGGTGGCTCACGGTCCAGTTGCCACCCCAAGTTCCCTGCCTGCCTGCACTGTTTCACATACCCAAGGCTGCCCTTGTGCCCGCAACACCAGGCCACCCCCCACCCCTCCCAAAGCACAAGCCAACAGGCAGCAGCACATCGCTCACTTGTTGGCCAGCTCGTCGGCGGCGCGCTCCGCGGCCTCGCGCGTGGCGTAGGTCACAAACGCACAGGAGCGGGAGGCCACCTTCTTCACGCTCTTCAGCTCGCCGTATGGGTAGAACTGGTCGCGCAGGTCGTCCTCCGACACGTCGTCTGCAAGGGTGTAGAGAGGGGCGAGGAGGGAGTGAGCGCCAGCACAGCGCAAGCGGGCGCGGACGCCAGCATGTGGCGGGGTCAGCATGCCAGCAACAAGCACCATTTATTCTTGGCAGCACGCCATCTCCTAGCGGGCTTCCACAACTCCCCGCCCACAGCCTCCAGGCGGCAACAGCCCGCGCTGCGCACCTGGCACGCCGCCCACAAAGAGCGTGCAGATGGTTCGGTCCTCGGGCGGGGTCAGCTTGCTCATCTTGGCCGCCCGGTCCATCAGCTTGGCGGCCACCTGCGGGAAAGGGACGGGAGGGGCAGGGTGTGGCCAGTGATGGGCATGCCGCGGACTCTTGGATGCAGTCGCACCCCAAGGGCAAGTTGCAACCAAGTGCAGGTAGCAACCAAGTGCATGCACAAAGGAAGGCGCACACAGCGGCGCAAGTTGCAGCACGCTGCTTGGGCAGCTGCCACTGGCGTGCCTGGCTTTGCTAGGGCCAGTTACTCACCGGGTCGTTCACACCGTAGTAGCGGTCCTTGATGTTCTGCTCGCTCAGCGGGCCTGCAGGGCAGGAAAGGCAGGCCAGGCTTTGTGAGACACGTGAGGGCACTGGGCCGGCTTGAGAGATAGCACGAACTGGGCCGGCTTGAGAGATAGCAAAGCACCACCCACAAACCAGGCTGGGCAGCTCCCGCCTGGACAGCATGGCCGCACACACAGCAGCGGCAGTCCAGCAGAAACAGCAGCTCCCTGGATGCAGCCAACCAACGCACCGCTGGTGGGCATCTCGTGCCGGTATGGGCACTCGGCGCCACGCTTGCACTCGCCGCGCACAAAGAATGTGCAGATCTTGGCGCGGTTGCGCTGCAGGGCACGGGAGGGCAGCGGCGTTTGCAAGGTGTCACGTGCTGCTCCGGCAAAGCAAGTGGTCAGACCAACACACAAGCCGGCCGCGGGCTCACTGCGTCACCTTTTGCTTCAAGCCACAACCGCAAGGCGGCTCACAACCGCAAGGCAGCTCACCGCGTAGTACGGCTCCGGGCGCCGCAGCTTCATCAGCAGCTCGTTGGGCTTGGAGGTCTCGTACGGGTTGCGATCCAGCGCGCCCTCCGCCTGGCGGGGCGAACACAGGGTAGCATGAGAGTGGGTGTCAGCACATGCGCGCGAGAGTGGGCAGATGGCAGGGCACCGATTGGGAGCTGGGCGTGGTTGCCAGCAGCAGCGGCAGCAGCAGCAGCAGCTACAGCGGCAGCAGCAGAGCACAATGCGCAAGGAGTGCAGCACACACATTGCCAGTGGCAGCACCATGTGTGCCGTGCCCGCCCCGCACCTGCATGCGGTTGAGCGCATACTCCTTGCCCGCATCCGACTCGGGCAGCGACTCCTGGGCCTGGCCCAGCGCCTGGTCACGGACCTGTGGCAGAGGGGGGCGAGTGGCGGGCGCACAGGAGCTGGGCGTCAGGATGGGATGCGCAAGGGGATGGCCTAGGGGCGGGGCGCAAGCGCAGAGGTGCAGCGGCAGGTGCAGCTCGGCAGCTTGCCGCCGCTGCATGACTGCTCCTGGCGGGCCCTGCAGCAGGACCCCAGGCTACGCAGCAATTCCAGACAGAATCTGCGCACCTGTACCGGCAGGCCGTAGTCCAGATCCAGCAGGCAGACCTGAGGGGAAGCAAGGTGGGAGGGCAGCTGCGGATTCGACGCGATTCACAGCAGGCCCAGGGGGGGACAAGGACGCTGACAGCAACACCAGTCAGGTCGCTGCACGTGTCAAGCGCACTACTGCAGCCGCGTAGCAGTAACGCGCCAGCACTCTGCGCACCTGGCACACGTTCTTGGCCTTGGCCACCTCCTGGCAGATGATGGTCTTCTTGTAGCGCGCGTCGTTGCCGGGGCGCCAGCGGAACACGGTGTAGGGGCGGTTGGAGATGTGGCACTGCCCGCCAAACTCAATCTGGCGGGAGGGCGCGGGGTGGGAGTGGCAGTGCACGCGGCGCGTCAGCATCTCGTAAACGGCAGCAGCGACGGCTCTCAGAGCGGTGGGCAGGAGCAGGCAGCCAAGCATCACCACCGGCGCAGGTGGCTCACCCGCTGCATGCGCACAAAGGGGTTGGGCCCCAGGCATGTGCTGCACACGATGGGGAAGTCGCTGCGCTCCCATCCGGCCTCCTCCTGCAGAGCAACAAGAGGCAGGGGCGGCACAGTGAGGCGGCGGCGGCAAGCGGCGGCAGGCTGGCGGCAGCTGGGATGGCAGCAGCGCGCTGTCCGAATACCGTTGCAGGATCGGTAAAAGCCATTCCGCGGGCAGGAGGCTCACGCAAAGCCCTGCCCGCTGCAATCAACGGGCGACCGCCCTGCTGGAGCACTTGCAGCGGGCTGCCGGCAGCGTCAAGACACAAGCATAATGGCCAGAACGCTTCGAGCGTGCCAGGCAGCGCGCAGCGGCAGCGACGGGGGAGCACGCAGGGCCAACTTGCCGGGTCGTTCAGCCGCGCCGCCATGGCTGCTGCTGCCGGCAGGCGTCCGTCTGTGCGAGCCGCTGGCCGCTGCCGCTGCGCCTCCGAAGCTTCTTGCTCCCGCTCTTTCGCTGCGCCTCCGCTGCTCCCCTGCTGGCTCGCTGTGCGGCGTGCGATCAAGCTGGGCGCCCGGAAAATGCAGGTGAAGAGACGGACGGTTCTCCTCGGCGCCAGCATGAGGGGCGGGCGGCGGTGGCCGGGCACAGCGGCAGCATCATCGCGACTCCTTCTTCAGCTCATCTCATCGCAGGCTTTCACCAGCTTCTAGATGGAGCGCAAGCTGGTTGTATGAGCCTGCAACGGTCACCACGCCACACCTGCTCAGGATGATCCGAAGGGCCCGCATTGCTGCGTGGCGGCAGAGGCAGCGGCAGCGGCAGGTGCGGCAGCCCACGCCCTCCCTACTGCAGGCAGGAGCTGCAGCGGAGGTGCAGGGCCCTGGAGCGGCCCCCCAGCTCCATACCAAACACAGCCAGGCTGTGCAGGACTCGCCTGGCTGGTGCATGCGCCGGTCCTGGGCGTCTTGGCCTGCGGGCAGCTGGGGGCTCAAGGCTTGTTCAGGTAGAAAGCCCTGGCTCTCCGTGCTGGGTTTGATGCTGTCGAGCAAAATTAATGGAGGAGCACAAGGCAGGTGTTGATCTACAGGCCCTCGCTGCTGGGGCGCCCGCTTGGCGGGAGCCCCCGGCGCCGGGCGCCGGCGCCCCGCTGCGCGCGCGGCACGCCTTGCTGCCGCGCCCTCCAGCCTCCCCGACCCGCATACTTGTCGGCGTGCTCTTGCAAATGCTGTTCCTCGGGCCGGCGGGGGCGGGGCATGGCTCTGTGCAGACGCTTCTTCACCGCTTCTGCAGACTTTCTGTAACGCTCCTCCCGCGCCACCCGTGTGTGGTCAGAGACTCGCAGCATGATGCGTACGCCCCTACTTAAGGTGGGACCGGCGCGGGACAGCCACCCGTCTCCATCCCCGCCCACTTCCGCCGCCCGCCGCCTACGCCTTGCACTGGCCTTGCAAAGAGTACCTCCCCACTGTTTGCCTGCTTACTTGTCTGCTTACCCCAAACCCCCCAACTGCTCCCATGAAGGCCAGCCGTGTGCTGCTGCTGCTGGCCATCGCCTTGGCTGCCGTGTGCGGCAGCCATGCCGCCGGGCGGGGCGCCGGACCTGCCGGCCCCAGCCCCTCGGAGCTCGAGCCCCGCATTGCCTCCGACTACCAGATCGGCACTGCCTTCTCTCTGGAGCGCCCTGGTACTGCCACCCCCTCCGACCCCACCCCTGAGACTGAGCCGGGCCAGCGCCGAGCCCTCCTGGCCCTGAAGTGGCACTACTCGCTGCTGGACCTGGTCAATGCGGCGCGCCGCAAGCGCGGCCTGCGCCCGCTCTGCCTCAATGCTAAGCTCATCGCTGCAGCTCAGGCGCACGCCAACGACCAGGCGGCCATGCGGCGCATGAGCCACACGGGCTCCGATGGTTCCAAGGTTTGGCACCGCGTGCAGCGCCGCGGCTACAGCTGGTATTTCGTTGCCGAGAATGTGGCGTATGGCTATCCCAGCGTGCAGGACGTCTTCCGAGCTTGGTGAGCAGGCTGCTTCTTCGCATTGCGCATGCATCCATTGCTGCGGGCGTGCTGACTTGCTGGTGGCTGGACTGCCATCTACCTGCTGTGCGGTGCTACGTGGTAGCAATGCAACCAGCTGCTCACCCGCCACACACCTCGGCCGCCGTTGCACTGCCCGCAGGATGAGTTCGTCGGGCCACTATGCAAATATAATGAACCCCAACGCCAAGCACATGGGCGCCGGCTTCAACAACCGGGGCAACTACTGGGCGCAGGTGTTTGGCGCCTCCTCCTCTGACGGCTGCAGCAGCTGAGCAGCCATGCGCCTGTTGCATGCTGCGCACACAAACGAATGCACGTGACCCCTCACACACTGACTGCCACATGTATACATGCATGCGTCGCTCTGGTTCCGCACTCTCACACCGACCTCTTTATGAGCTGACCACATGACAGCACGGCAACTTGCTGCAAACACACCGACGACTGCGTCCCAACCCTTTTCACTCTATTTAATTCAGGACTCACTTTCAAATTAATTACATAGCATGTAGCATGACAGCCACTGTTGTAAAAGAAACAGCTGTTGCTGTTGCAGTTGGCATTCAGGGCACAGTTGGCAGGGCGAGGAAGGGGCACACACCAAGCAGGAGCAGGGTGATGGGTTACAAGCAGCAGTGCGTCGATAGGTTGTTGTACAAAAGCAGTGAGGAGAGCATTTATTGGTAGGGTAGCATGGCTGCATCAGCGCTCCGCTCACGCGCGCGCGCGCTTGGCGGCAGGCGCGGCGCTGCCGCCGGCCGCCTTCTTCTTGCGCCCCTTGGCGGCTGCCGCCTCTGCCGCCGCCGCCGCCGCGGCCTGCGCAATCGCCACCTGGCCGGGGCGGTCGCGCAGGAAGGCCGCCTTGCCGGCCGCTGTGACGGTGACGGACGTGTAGCACACCTTGCTCTTGCGGTTGGGAACCGTCTCAAAACTGCGCAGTAGGGCCGGCGGCAGCACGCAGAGCGCAGTGAGCATCAGAGTGCAGTACTGCTAGCGAAGGACGGCAGCACTTGGCAGCACCCACAAGCAGGCAGCACCCACAACTAGATGCTGGCACCAGCGGCCAGTCGGCGCCGCACCGGAAGCTGGGCTTCATGCCCCACGGCTTCAGGTAGTCTCGCAGCTGCTTCTGCGGGTAGCAGTGGGCGGGGGCAGGAAGGGGCAGTGATGTGTGGGCAGGGACTGGGGGCTGGAAGGGACAGATGGCTTCAGCATCGCAGGGAAAGCAGCTACAACTGCTGCCTGGCGAGCCAACAGCACCCACTGGTCACCTGCGCATACGTGACCAGGTGGAACGGCACCACTTCTGCTGTCGCCTGCACATGTGGGTGCAGTGCATTGCAACAGTCAAACACCCCAATTGACCAGGCGGGTGCTGGCAACAGCTGGTCAGCAGGAGCAGCGGCAGCGACTGCAGAGCACGCAGATGCAGCTACCAAGCCCACCGGGCCGGAGGAGACATCCGCCTGCACATGGGGAGGGGTGATGCAGGTGGGAGCTGGTGAGCGGAGGAACGCAACGTAGGAGAACAAGGCGAGCGGGCGCATTGACCAGCTCTCACCAGCGCCACGTAGTTGTCGATGAGCGTCTTGGCCTCGTCCAGCTTGCCCTGGGCGCGCGCGGAGATGGCGGCGTCGCCCCAGGGGTGCTCTGGCTCGTCCCAGCCGAGCCAAGGCCCCACATGGTGACGGTGAGCGGCAGCGGCGGACGGCGGCGGCGGCCAGCGGCCGGTGGGAGCGGCCTGGCTTCGACCGGCTGCTCGGCAGCGGGCAATCAGAGCGGAGGAGGGAGTGGTGGCAGTGGGGCGGCCTCCGCGCCTTTGCCGAGTTTGAGTGGAGTGGAGCGCGTGGTGGAGGAGGAGGGGCGGGCAAGGAGCGAAGCGTACCGGCCGGCCGAGGCTGAGCAGATGGGATAGGCAGCAGCCTGTAGCCGAGGAAGTCGGCATTGGGAGCCGCCGCCGCTCCGCGCGAAATGCAACGGTGGACGGAGACTTCCACTGAGAGTTCCAACATCTGGTCAACACATCGAACATTCCTGATGTCGGGGTTGATCGGTGATGGGACCGGTGCTGCCGGGTGCTGCCATGCCGGTGGTGCCGGTTAGGGTGCGCATGGCCCCCACGCAGGGCGGCAACCTGAGGCATTGGTAGGTTTGCTGGAGCTTCTGGCCAGTCGAATGGCAAGAATCGGCGCGGTGCCGTCAGGCAAGGGCAGAGGCCGATGACACACCAAAGCAGGGCCAGCAGGTCCGCCACACAATCATACCCCGGCAGCAGCGCCACCGCCGCCGCCGCCGCCGCCCCGCTGCGCGTGTCCTGTGCCAGGTGCAGCTCTCTCATCTCGCATCGCCCTCCGCCGCTGTGGCGCTGGTGCTGGCGGGATCCCACCGTGCGACCGCGGGGGCCGGCAGGGGCGGGGGCACCCCCTGCTTCCCGCCGGCTTCCACTACGCGCCTCCCGCGCTCCCCGAGTCTGCTTGCAAGTCCCAGCATGCGGCGCAGGGCGGCCTTAAGAGACCAGGCCAGCGGCGGGGCAGCCACCAATCTCCATCCACTCCCACTTGCCGCCCACCGCCCACCGCCGCCGCCGCAACACCCCAACAGCTCGGGCCTGCCCACTCTTGCCCACCCCTGCTCTCACTGCCATGAGGACCGATCGCGTCCTCCTGCTGCTGGCTGTGGCCTTGGCTGCCGTGTGCGGCACCCATGCCGCCGGCCGCAGCGCCAAGGTGCGCGGCACCGGCGCAGCGCAGTTGGGCCCACGCATCGCCAGCAGCGACGCCATCGGCCAGGCCTACTTCAAGGAGCGCACCGTCGCCACGCCTGATGCCGCCCCTACAGCTGGTCAGGGTCAGCGGCGCGCCCTGCGTGCCGCCCAGGACTGGCAGTGCGCCCTGCTGGACCTGGTCAACGCGGCACGCAGCGACGCCGGCCTGTCCCCGCTCTGCCTCAACGCCAAGCTGAACGACGCAGCACAGGCACACGCTAACGACCAGGCAGCCATGGGGCGCATGACCCACGACGGCTCCGACGGCTCCAGGCCTGGGGAGCGTGTGGAGCGCCGCGGCTACAGCTGGTCCATGGTGGCTGAGAACGTGGCTCGTGGCTACCCCAGCGTGCAGGATGTGTTCCAGGGCTGGTGAGCTTGTGGGTGGGTGCTGTGGCGCCAAGCGGGGCAGTGCGGCAAGGCGGGAAGCCTGGCAGCTTGCTGCGCTGCTGTGCTGTGCTGTGGCGCGCTGTGCTGAGCTGCGCATGCCGCCGCGGGCTGGTCGACAGGAAGGAGTCGGTGCACCACGCGCCCTGCACCACCCAGCTGCCCAGAATGCTGCTGCAAGCCCACCCAC
>VIYQ01005719.1:0-15732 GCA_009928355.1 Chlorella sp. CH2018 | reverse complement strand
TGTTAGGGGCCTGGGGCTCTCAAGCAACGTTGCAGGCAGCGCGGAGAAGGCGCTTGGCAAGGCCCCAGGCCTGCTGCAATGGGGAATGCCGCCGCCACGCCAGCGGGCAGCACACAGCAGGCGGCCAATGCCGCCGCCGGTGCAGGTGGCCCTGAGTCTCGACAGCCATGTCGTCCGCATCCATGACGGGCAGTTGTACGCATCTGCCACCTTGCTGCTGAACGTTGGAACCGCTCAGCACCCACTGCCACCACCGCCGCCGTGCCGCCTGGCCGCCTCCCCTCCGCCGTTGCCTTGATCGATGGCACCACCCCTCAGGCCAGCATCGTGACACACCAGTGATCACGGCTGACGGGTTCAGGCACCTCAGCAAGCTGCGCAGGCGGCACCCATGGGCGATGTGCAACCCGCCGCCACCCCCTGGCAGAGGGCCCCTCCTGCGTGCATGTGGACGGCACTCCCTGGTTTGGGCACTCCCGGCATTGGCGTCAGCGCCACACGGGGGAAACTCGCCAGGAATGGACCATCCCATCCACTGCTGCACTCTTCGCTGTGATGCGGCTGCGTTCATGCCTGGGCGGGTGCAACCGCAGGTGGGGTGTTGCTTGAGGGCTGCCAGACGCGCCTGCAGGATGCCTCGCTTATGATGCCTTGAATGCTGCAGCAAGTGCCATGATGTCAGGAGGGTGGGGGCGACCAACAGGCCTTCTGCCTGAGCACCCTCGAGGGCTCGGCAGCGGCTGCGGGCGGCAGGGCACAGCAGGCGCACCGGGTGCTGGCAAATGGCAGCCTTCTGGAGCCCGGCGACGCCTCTGCGATCTCCATTCGGCTGCTGTACGCTAACCTGCTGACCTGAAGGCTACCCCGCAGCTCAGCCGTGCGCTCTGCGGCCACGAGCGCCAGGGTTTGCAGCAGCGCGCCCTGGAACCCGCCATCGGCAACATCACAACGACATCTGAAAGATCCAGGCGCCAAAGAACTGAAGGAGCAGGTGCTGCTGCTGCCACCAGTGCCGCCGCCTCGCACCGTGCTGCCCCACCGCGCGCATCGTCGTTCACTGTCATGTTTGCACCATCGCAGGCACATCGAGCCCACCATGCGTGTGCTGGTGATCACCCTGGGGGCCACGGCCCTGCAGAAGTTTGATGAGGCCAGCGGCACGATGCAGCTGGGGCTGGCCCCACACGAGCTGCTGGCGCAGGCAGCAGTGGAGGGCTGCGACACCGAGCTGCACCAACTGCCTGTGCGCAGGTGCGTGTGCATGTGTACGGGGCAGGGGGCTGTGGCAGGACCAGGATCGACGTGTGCCTCTGTCGGCGCCTCTCGCCGTGCCATTGCAGCGGGGCGGAGCTCACCCTGACCAGCGTGACTCGCATTCGGGACGCCATCCTGAGCTCCTTGGCTGGAGGCACGTTTGGCGCCTTTGTGCTGCTGATTGGCACCGACACTCTGGAGGAGGCGGCCTTCCTGCTGCACCTCATGCTGGCTGCAGCGCTGCGTCAGGCCGGCAGAGCACTCGTCATCACCGGTAGGTTGCGAGCGCTTGCTCTAGGCCAGGCCTGCCACTATCCCTGCCAAGACGCAGCTTGTGTGTACCTTTGGCATCCCCGCTCAGCCCACCCTGCCCCAGCTGCCATGCCGCAGGCGCCATGCTGCCGGCTGACCAGCTTGGCAGTGACAATGCTAAGAACCTAAGGGATGCGATCAAGGCGAGCAGGAGGCTGCCCCATTTGCCGCTGCACGATACAACCATGCCTGGGGCTTTGCGGCAGGGGCTGCCACACCAGACATCTGCTCCTGAACTTGCATACGCCTGGTCCAGCCCGCAGCTGCCAATCCAATGCATGCTGCGCATGCAGGTCGCCAGCAGTGCGGTGACGCAGCAGCTGGAGGGCGGCGCGTTTGTGGTCATGAATGACGACATCCACCTGGCCCAGTATGTGCGCAAGTGAGCGGCCACAGCAACACCGGTGGTGCACCTGTGTGGGAGGCCGAGGACCCTGGTGTGCAGCAACTGACTGGGAATCGTCCGTGCTGCACCTGTTGTTGCAATTGACCAACATGGCCCCTGCCTGATCTGCTCGTCTTCAGTGCTCCACCTTCATTGCTCCTGCCCGCTCGCAGGGCAGACAGCCAGCTGATAGGTGCCTTCCGCTCACACCCGGGGCCCATCGGCCAGCTGCGCAGCAGCGAGCCGTGCTTCTACTTTGCACCGCCCCCGCCGCAGCCCTGGCTGCCAGCGCCCGATGCTGCGTATGAGACTGTGCCAGCGGCAGCGTTGGAGCGGCAGCGAGTGGCCATCTGGACGCTCACCACCTCTGCAGGCTCCATCCCAGATGGCCTGCTTGCGGTACTGGATGGGCTGGTGCTGGCCGGGTCGGGCAGCGGCAGGTGAGCGCTGTGGCGGGGCTGGTTCGTGAGCCTGCATGCCAGGCAGCGAGAATGCATGCCAAGCAGCGAGGAAGTGATGGCCTCTCACTCAACCGTCTCTGTGTGTGCTCAGCATGCTGCTTCTTTCGGCACACACCTACACTGACCCCCTCACCCTCCCACTGCTGCCTGCTGCCCCCTTGGTGCAGCGTACCACAAGCCATTATTGATCAGCTGTCGCCCACCTGGACAGCACGCCTGCCGATCGTCATCTGCAGCCGCTGCGGCGTGGGTCGCAACTGCGACGACTGGCTGTACAAGGGTTCCAGGCAAAAGTATGAGAGCCGCGGCTTTGTGCTGGGCGGCGGATATAAGCATTTGAACCCGCTGCAGGCCCGCAGCCTGCTGGTGCTGCGCCTGGCTGCTCTTGGGCATGCGTGAGGCCGTGCATCGGCAGCACAGTGCTTTGCTCTGCACCTGCATGTCTCCCATGTCGCCGACTGCTGGCTGCATTATGCTGTTGCACAGCCACACTCTCTATCTGCACATACAATTTTGATTGTTACAAGTCAAAGCCAAGGAGTGCAGGCTGTCAAGCAGTCAAAAAGGGTAGTTTGTGTGAGATAGGTGGCAAACCAATCAAATGAATCAAATGACAAAAGGGATGAAGCGCCAGCGGGTGGCTGCGTGCGCCGCCCAGCGCTCGCCAAAGCGCGCTTGCAGCACGCGCTCCTCGTTCGACACCCGCAGGACAAGCACGGCTATGCCCGCAGCAGCCAGCAGGGCTGAGAACGCAGGGCGGCGCATCCTGTTGCGAGGGCCGCCAACAAACCAGATGAAGCCGGCACACAGCAGGCCGGTGCCCAGGTAGCTTGGGTGCAGAAGGAGGGCGTAGGGCCCCGTGGAAACCAGTTCGTGCTCCGAACGGATGCCAACCTCGTAGGTGAACAGGCGGCCCAGCGTGGCAAAGCACCAGGCGCGCAGGAGGTAGCCGGCAGCCGTGGCGAGCGCAGCTGCCGCTTCGCCGCCGCTCCAGGGCCGGCGCACGGGGCTGCCACTCGCCAGCAGGTACCACGCCATGCCGGCAGCGGTCTGCGGAATGTGTTGGAGCAGAATGCAGCGATGCAGCAGCGCCATGTGAAGAGCGGCAGATTGATGCAGGCAGTCTAGTGCATCAACCGAGCCGCCGGCCCACCTGCACCAGCCCGAGGTTGAGGCCGGTGGTGAGGTGCCAGTCTCCCACCCAAGCATCCTGCCGCTGGTCAGCGCCAGAGTCCAGGTGGTTGGGCGAGCGGCAGTTGAGGGCCACAAAAGCCGCCAGCAGAATGCTGACCGCCGCTTTGGAGGCGCGAAAGCCGGGCTGCGCAGCGTTGCCAGCGGCACGTGTCCGTGGCGGCATGGGTGCTGGCTGCGCTTGTGCTGCCTACGAGTGGCTTCTGCAGCAGCTGCTGCTGTTCCCACAGGCTCTATCAGTGCTGCATTCAGTGGAACAGAGGGGTGGACGAGGCGCACTCGGCCGGCCGGCCGGCCGCAGAGTGGCGTCCAAGAGGCGGCGGGCAGGGGAGAGCGGGCACGGCTGCCTGCAAGGCTGTTCGAGACAATGCTGTGATCAAACCACGCTACTGCAGCTTGCCTGGGGCGGGGGAGCGAGCGGGCAGGGTTTCAGCGCGCGTTTCGACTGGCGGGAGGCGGCCAGCCCTTGCACACGCCTGCCACGGCGTTGTGCAAGCTGTGAAGAGCGCAACTGGCCGCCTGGCAGCCCTCACGGCCCCCACCTCGGCCGGCATGGGGAGCCCAGCACACAGCAGCCCCCCGCGCACTTGCGGCCCCCCGCGCCTGCCCCGGCCTCTTTGCCTGCGCAGTGGAGCGAGGCCCAGGAGCACCATGGTGAGCAGGCGGCGGGGGGCCGGGGATGCTGGGCGGCGGCGCGCTGGAGCGCCCTGTGGCGGCCGCGGCGCTGCTCACGGCGTTCTGCAGCGCCCAGTAGCAGCCTGGTGCGGCGGCAGCGCCCCCAGGCCGGCTGCCAGCGTGCGCCATGCGACTCGCGGCGGGCAGCAGCGCCCAGGCGGCCCGGCGATTGGTGCACCGCGCCCAGCATCAGATGCAGGGCGATGGGACAGCGCCACGGGCCAGCCAGCCTCGCCGACCCGGCATGTGGGCCCGGCAGCGCGGGGAGGCGGCGCTGCCAGCAGCGGGCTGGGAACCCTGCTGCACAGGGCAGCAGCGGGCAGCGGTGTGACCGGCGGCGGCGGCAGGGAGCAGCTGAAGACTGCCGCCGCCCCTGTGGGCCGAGGGCCGCCGTGCCGCCGGCGCCAGCAGCGAGCGGCAGAGCCTTGTTCGCTGCGGTTTGTGTCACCTTCTGTGCTGCAGCTGCACTGCCTGTGCGCTGGGCATGCGCTGACCAGGGCCGCACACTGCTCGCTCGCTGCTGCAGGTGTCGCTCAAGCTGCAGAAGAGGCTGGCGGCCTCTGTGCTGGGCTGCGGCCTGCGCAAGGTCTGGCTGGACCCCAATGAGGTCAACGACATCTCCATGGCGAACTCCCGTGAGTCGGGGCACTTCCCTGGCACACTGTGCAGTTGCTGGTGGCATGCGTGCGCACCTTTGGCGCCACATGGCCGGGGCGGGCGAGCTGCGTGCAGCTGTGCTTGCATTGCAGCAGGCCAGCAGGCCCAGCGCAGCATGGCCCAGCTGCAGCGGTGGGAGCAGCAGCAAGGAGCGGCGACAGCAGCCGCAGTCCTGGAAGCATGGCAGCGCAGCATGGCATGGAGCAGACGCTGGGGATGCTGTGCAGCACAAACCTATGGCAGCATGGCTCATGAGCGCAGCAGGCGGCGTGGCGGCACGGCGTGCTGGTGGAGCACAGCAGCATGGCGCAGCCAGGCCCGGAAACTGGACAAGCCAGCAGCTGGCAGTAGACAGCCGCTGGTGGCCTCAGGCCGGCCAGTCGGTGCCACCGCAGTCCCCGAAGCTGCCCTGTCATGACCGGCCTGCTCGTCTGCTGCTGTCTCACCTCCGTACCTGTGCTGCGATTTGTGCCGCCCTGCAGGCCAGAACGTGCGCAAGCTGGTGAAGGACGGCTTCATCATCCGCAAGCCGGAGAAGATCCACTCGCGCCACCGCGCCCGCACCGCAGCAGAGGCCAAGGCCAAGGGCCGGCACACTGGCTACGGTGCGCTCCGGGGCTGGCCTGTCTTGCTGGGGGGCAGCATGCTGGTACAGGATGTCACGGCAAGGCATGACGTGCATGTTTTGGGCGTAGCGCCTGCCCCGCCCCAGCTGCCCATCCGACATCAACCGGCCTCCTCTCCTCCCCTGCCCGCCCCGCAGGTAAGCGCCGCGGTACGCGCGAGGCGCGCCTGCCCACCAAGATCCTGTGGATCCGCCGCATGCGCGTGCTGCGCCGCCTGCTCAAGAAGTACCGGGACAGCAAGAAGATTGACCGCCACCTGTACCACGAGCTCTACCTCAAGGTGGGCAGCAGGCGGGGGTTGGCGGGGGTGCAAGGACAGTAGGGTGCAAGGACAGGCTTGTCAATGACCTTGGGATCAGGCTTGGGGACCGGCAGCAGCCCGCAGGCCCAGCTGGCGCAGCACAGACACAAAGTCAGCATGGAGGGCACCGTGGCAGGCAGCAGCATGCCGGAATGCAGTGGGTCAGTGGCAGCGGAGCTTAGCGCGTAGCAGCGGCTGGAGAGCGCCGCGGCATTGGAGGCGGCAAAGTGCTGGTTTGGGGCATTAGGAGCCGGTTGACGCCACTCAGCAGCCTGTGGCATTGGGGCAGAACTGCTGCTGCTCTGGGCCAGCACAGAAGCCAGCTGGGCAGCTTGTCAGCTGGGCATGGCTCGGCGATGGCATGACGGTGGCAGCGTTGCCAGCCTGCGCTGGCTGCGGCGCAGCTCGCGTGGAAAATTGAAAACAGCCTGCTGCATACTGCTTGCCTTCGCCCTGCTGTCTGCTGACCCTTCCACTCACCGTCTGTGCCTGCCTGCGCCTTGCTCCCGCCCTGCAGGTGAAGGGTAACGTGTACAAGAACAAGCGCGTGCTCATGGAGGCCATCCACAAGCAGAAGGCGGAGAAGATCCGCGAGAAGGTGCGCGGCGGGTGTACAGATGCTGGCACGCGCCGCAGTACATTGTTGGCGCTGCTTGCAGCTGGACGATGTGGGCAGGTGCCGGCATGCTGTGCTGCCTAGGGCTGTGCTGCTGCTCTTCCGTCCGTGCCTCACGTGCCCTGCCCTCCCCACAATGCAACAATGCAGAACATTGCGGACCAGCTGGAGGCGCGGCGCGCCAAGAACAAGGCGGCGCGCGAGCGCAAGGCGGCCCGCCGCGAGGAGCGCTTCGCGCAGGTGCGCCTTCACATGGAGTGACGGGGTCTGCAGCAGCAAGGGGCAGACAGCTGATGGCAGCAGTGGGTGACGCACCTGCTTGCGGTCTGCATGCGCCCATGCCCCTCAAGTGCCGCAAACTAATCCATGTTGCGGTTGCTCCCCTCTGCTTGTGCCGCAGGGCGTGACCGCCGCCACCGAGAGCAAGAAGTAAGCAGCGGCGCGCTCTTGGAGGCAGCAGCCGCGGCGGCGGGCGACGCAGTGTGCTCCCCCCGCCGCCGCGTGTTGTGCATGAAGCTTGCAGGCCGGGCGGCCGGCTGCGGGGCTGCCCTGCTCAGGACCCTGTGTATCCCTAGTGCCAGTGGGGCGGCCGGCGCCGGCGCCCAGCGTGTAAGACCACACGTGAAAGCAGTGGGGTGGCAGGGCAGCTGGCTGGAGTCATGCATGCGGACTCTTAAGTAGATTGCAGGTGAGGGCATGAGACTGTAGGGGCAAGCCAGCTCGCTGAAAGAGGAGCGCCGGTCATCGGGCGCAGCCAACCCTCCAACCTGGTTGGGCCCCGCAATCTGGAGCAGGCGAAGCAGGGCGCCCATGCAATCTCGCCCCAGGCGGCGTCGCTGCGCCCATTGCCGCGCTGATCACGCTCGCACGACCCTCTTTTCGGGCCCCAGCACCTCGCCGGGCGCTGCAAGCGACTGTCAGACGAGTTGCAAGCGAGCCCCATGCTCCAGGTCCTCTGCAGCGCTTCCTGCTCCGCTAGCAGCTCCTGTTCCGCTAGCAGCAGGTCCAGGCAGCCCGGGACGGCCCGGAGCGCTCGCCGACCGGGACCTAGCCCTGCAGGTGCGCTGTGTGCGTCGCTGCGGCCTGCAAAGCCACGAAGCGTCGTGCAGGATGCCAATGAGTCGAAATGCAGCCCAACAGCGGCTGATCGCGACCTGCGCGTGCCGCCGCCGCCGGCCGCCGCCGCCGCCGCCGCCCGCGCCGGCCAAAGGCGGGAGTGGGAGGCATGCGCTGCTCTCTAGGCGCAGCGACAGCATTTGACTGCCTTATCACCTCACATGCCACCCCTGCCGCCATTCCCACATTGGCAGCTGCATGGCGGCCGCAGCGGCGCGGCGTGCGGTCGGCTGCAGCTGCGGCGGGGCAGGCGGCGACCGGGAAGGAGCGGAGCGAGCAGTGGCGGCCCACCAGCGCTGCTTCCTTCATCCTGTCCAGCGGGGTTGTTGACTACTATGGTGAGCAGATCTTTAAGATGCTGGTTGGGCGTATGATCGATGCGGCGCTGTCTAGCTGCAGACCCTGAAGCTTCACGTGTGCGATGCCTCTGCACCGCAGAGCTGCTGGGCGTGGATGACATTGCAAGCCCTGCCGAGATCAAGGCAGCCTACCGCGCCCTTCAAAAAGTGTGCCATGTTGACGTGTCAGGGGACAATGAGCCCAACCGCAACATCTGCATCCTGCTGAACGAGGCGTACGAGGTGCTGATGGACCCCGAGTCCCGCACCGCCTATAACGCGGAGCTGGACGCCGCACTGGCGGTGAGTGGGGTTCTAGCTGACATGGGGATTGGGCCCAAGGCGTTGTTTCCCCAGCAAGCCACCCCAGCTTCAACAGCGTAACCAAAATGCCATCAGACGGGCAACTGGGTCTCACAGCAAGATGGTGCACGCCACCCATTCCTGCCCGCAGGATGAGGACGACGGCTACACGGGGGAGCCGCTGTCCAAGTGGATGGCCAACACCAAGATGGGCAAGAACACAGACCCCAAGGAGAACCGGGCCGTGTTTGTGGTGCGCCCACGTGTGGGGCAGTGCACGCCGGTGCTGGGCGCCAGCCGCGCTGCTGCGCTGCACTGCTGCCAATGGGTGTGTGCGGGTGCCGCCTTGCACCCAGCTCTGCTCTGCTTTTCTGATTAGGTGGGCCTGTGTGCCGCGGGATGTGCGGGTTGACCCTCACCCGCCAACAACACACCCATCCATCACACCCACCTCCCACGCCCACACCGCAGGATGAGAACACGTGCATCGGCTGCAAGCAGTGCGTGTGGTGCGCGCCCGCCACGTTCCGCATTGAGGACACCTACGGCCGCTCCCGCGTCTTTGCCCAGGTGGGGGCGAGGGTCGGTGGGTGCCGTGCTTGCGGGCAGAGCGACGGACCCCCGAGGTGCAACGGGTGCCACGAGGGCTGGGCTTGTGTGTGCACAGCGTGGCATGCGGCAACCAGCCCCGGCTGCGCAGCGAGCCATGTCCCGCCAGCCATGTCCCGCCACCGACATTGCATGGCACCTGCCCCTTCTGCCCCTTCTGCAGTGGATTGACAAGGAGGACGACATCCAGGCGGCCATTGAGGCGTGCCCCGTCAGCTGCATCCACTGGGTCACCAAGGACGACCTCCCCGCACTGGAGTTTGTGACCCAGAACAAGGTGGGCTGCAGGTGGCCGCGGCGGCTCGTGGTCCAGCACGGGATTTGTCCTGCCGCATGTCAATGCACTGCGTATCTCAATGCAAGCCCCTGCACGCCCCGCTGAAAGCCCACCTGCCGTCCCATGCCACCACACTCTGAGCAGCCCATTGTCTCGTCTCCCTGCACCCGCAGGTCAAGCGCACCAATGTGGCTGCCATGATGGCGCAGCAGGGCTTTGTGGAGGACGTGTTTGCAGCCACGGAAAAGTACCTGAAGGAGCGGCGCCGCAAGTGAGCACTGAGGCACCCTATTCGTTCTTTTGCTCGTCAGCTGCAAGGGTCACCTTTCAGTGCTCACCTTCGGGCTTCCAAGCTTGCTGCACCACCAAGCACCGCGTGTCCATGGCCTTCGCCTGACGTGGCACGTCTTCCAACCAATGCAGGGAGGAGGACCGGGCGCGTGCGGCCCGCTGGAGCGCGGCGCAGGAGGCGGCGCGCCGCCAGGCAGCCCAGGACATCATGAACAAGCAGGACGGATGTGAGCTGATGGGGTTGCATGGCAGCCGCGGGGCTTGGGCAGCGGTGGACTGCTGTGTGCTGCTGGGCCTCCACTCCCTGCTGCACAACGTGCGTGGCAGCGTGGCAGTTGCGTTCAATGCCTGCTTTGTCTGCCGCACTGCCTGGGCAATCAGCTGACCGCATGCATCAACCCGCGCCCCATGCCTGCAGGGTTTGCCAGCTTTGCAATGCGGTTTGGCATGTCCAACCTGGCGGCCAACGCCGCGGCGGCCATGGAGCAGACTGTGTTTGGGGCCAGCTACTCCTCGGATGACGAGTATGCGGGTGCGCTGTGGCTGTTTTTCGGTCCGAAAGGCCGCAAGTTTGCAGCAAACGACTCCTTGACTTGCGTGTTATTATTGAGCAGGCAGGTTCCTCCGCCTCATCTGCTGCCTCCCACCAGCCTGGATTGAAGAGATTTCACTGCCAAACTGAGCCGCTTGGCAACTCCCACCACCGCTCTTTACTCCCGTTCCCCATCACCGCCTTCTATCCCCCTCCCTCTCCCACAGGCTACTCCAAGGTGGGCCGCCGCGTGCGCTCCCGCCGCAGGGTGGACAGCGCCTACGGTGCCAAGAATGCCGGCGGCGGCAAGGTGCCGCGCGAACGTGCGCTGGTGCCCACAGGCGCCGCCCTGCGCCCCTGGCGCCGCGACATCCCGGACAGTGCGTGAGGTAGCCAGGCTGGATGGTTACGGCGGCACCGCCCGACAGCTGGGCTCGTTGTGAGCGCAGCCTCAGCGGCTGCGGTTGCACAGCCCTGGCTGCTTGCAGGCTGCCAGCAGCCGGCTGGCCCAGCCTCGTAGCCTCCCTGTGGGCGCGATGGCACGCACTGCCATCAACCCTCTCCAACCCCTGAGAAGAGCCAACCCTGCACTTCCTCTGTATCGCTTGTACTGCACTGCCTTCCCACAAACGCTGGTCGCCTGGCTTAGTGGCTCAACTCTCTTGCCGTTCCCACATAGTTGCTGCACACCGCTGCACTTCCGGCTCAGACATAGTTGCACCTCCAGCTTCCCGACCAATCCCTTGTATTTTATGCACCCCAACACAAACGAACCGAACCCTCCCAATTCCCCATCAGTGCACTCGGTGTTTTTTCCACTCCAAACTGGTTGGCGCCCACCGACCCTCCCAATTTTCGTTTTCCGCTCCCACATGATATCCAGCGATGCACACCCTGCCCCTGGCAGGCATACTATCAGCGCCGTGGTTGTAAATAGAAGTTGCCTAAGATGCTGGCGATCAAGCCACAGGGGTGGATGCATTTGATGACGCACGCCGGTGGGCTGTTCGGCTGCCGCTGACCACACTGCCCGACCAATCGGCGCCTGCATTTCCCTGATCGCGCGGCGCCAGTTGCTCCCACCGATCACACCAACGCTTCAGCTCGCCCATCGCCTGCAGCAATGAGGTTTGTCGCGGGTGGCGACGCGAGCTCGCTGCTGGGCGGCCCGGCGCAGCCCACGAGCTCTGGCAGCGGCGTGGCACGCAGCGCAACCCCGATCGCCAGGCTGCTGCTGCCCTTCGCCAACATCGGCCTGGCCGCGGCCGCCGCCGCGGTGCCGCCGCCGGTGAAGGAGCGGGCCACGGGGACGCTCTTCAACGGCGAAGTGGACTACTGTGCAGGCCAGCGCGGCTGCCCAGTCATCACTGGAGCAGGGTGAGGCGCAGCAGGGCTGGGTATGGTGGCACAGGCAGGCAGTGCACGTCGGTTCGGAGCGCTTGCCTTCCGTATCGGCTTGACTGCACGCCAGGTGCTGCCACTTTCTTTGGTCGCGTCACAGCTGCCCTGCTGCCGCCGCAGGGCAAGGCGCAAGCGCATTGCCGGCATCAAGAACCTGGTGAGGGTCAATGTGCTTTGGGTGCCCGTCAAGCAAGCCGTGGCAGCAAGCCTTCCCATACAGAGATCCTCCCAGCTGGCTGCTCGCCTGCACCCTCCCCTGTTGAGCACGCCATGCCCGTACCTGCTGCACTGCACTATCTGCCTGACCCTCTGCAGGATGTGTACGCGTTTGCGCTGTACGTGGACCAGGCAGCGGCGCACAGCAAGCTGGGCGGCAAGTTCAGGGGGCAGGCTGCAGAGGCGGTGGCCAAGGACCAGCGGCTGTTTGATGGTGAGGGCAGCTACGGAGTGTTAATCTGCAGACTCGTCAATGAGCCGTGCCCATGGAGCTTACAATGCACTGTTTGGGGACCCCCAGCATCTGAGACACCGCGCATGTCTTGCAGTGAAACTTTGGATGCTGTACTGCTTGATTATGTTCTTTGGTGTCCGATCCCGTCATGTGCAGAGCTGGTGGGCAGCGAGGGGGTGGAGAAGGTGCTGCGCATCGTCATCACCAGCGGTGAGCTGAGCACTGGCAAGCTGACGTGTTGCGTGCGGTCGCTCTGCTGCTTTGCTGTGCAGTGCTGCCAGCAGCAGGCAGGTATTGGCAGCTGCCTTGCTGCCCTGGTTGTGCTCACAACTGGCTGGCGCTTGCCAGTCTGCCATTGGTGCCCAGCCGACGCTGTTGCTGCCATGCGCTGCAGGCCTGGTGAAGCGCAAGACGTTCCTGGATGCGCTGGAGGAGCGGCTGGAGCCGCCGCTCAAGCAGGTGGGAGGGAGCAGGGGCACATGCTCTGCACCCACGGACGAGCCCATAACCGCCATGCAGGCCGGCCAACCAAGGCTTGCCACTGACATGTCGCAGCTCGTTGATGCACCCCTGACATTCATCCGTCTACTTTGTTTCCCTATCAAGCAGGCCGGCGAGCTGAGCGCCCTGACCGACTTCACCCGCCAATTTGACGAGGCGCGCTTCCGCAAGGGCCTGGAGATTGTGTTTGCGGCGTCTGGCGGCAAGCTGACCACGCGGGTGGACGGCCAGGAGGTGCGTGCGGCTGGTGGATGCTGGCTGATGCAAGCTGCTGTGCTCCTGCCGGACGCACCAAGCTGCTGGGCGGACGGCCTGCCTTATGAGCGAGCGCAGGGTGGCCACATTCTAGCATCGATCATATGCCACACCCTTCCGCCTCCCACTTCAGGTGGGCACGATCCGCAACGCGTGCCTGGCGCGTGCCCTGCTCAACATCTATGTGGGGGCCAACCCCGTGAGCAAGCCGGGCAAGGAGGCCATTGGCGAGGGGCTGGCGGCCATGGTGCTGGCATGAGGCTGGCTGTGCTGGCGTCAGGATGCCCAATGCAACTTGATGAATCTGTGACTTCTGAGGGCTGCGGAGGTCAGGGCATTGGCGAGGGGCTGGCGACCATGTGCCGCCTCAGGCCGCCCGCATGACCATGGCGCTGAGACTGACGATGTGCCACCTCGTGTGTTGAGCGATAGCAGGACCAAGGTCCGTCCCACTGCTGTATCCACTGCGGCAGCAGACCCTGTTGTGCATGCCTGTTGATGGACTGTTTCCTCTCCCTTCTCTGTTTGACATGCAACCCTTGATCTTCCTTCTCATTCACATCTGTTACACTTGCTGAGACACATGCTGCACCAGCATGCCAAGCGCTGGTTGCAAGCCCGCCAGTGCATGCAAGCGTGCTTGTTGCCACCCGCCAGCACCAGCGCCGGCAGCCGCTGCACCAGCTTTGCTGCCTGGCCCGTAATGCGGCAGCAACCACAGCCATGCGGCAGCCGAGCAGCGGCGGAACATGGGAGCTGCAGAAAGCTGCAGCGTCCAGCTGTGTCAGCGCCGCAGGTTGACCAGCAGCACCAGCATGATGGCCACCAGGATGACGTGGGTGGTGTTGGGCGTGAAGGTGGCAGGCTGGCCAAAGATGGCCTGCGGGGAGGGGTTGAGCGGGGGCGGGGCGGTGCTTCCATGAATGCTAAGCACCCAACTGGCATTTGCGAGACCACAGCAGGGGCTGCATGCTGCGTGCCATTGCGGACTGCATGATTCTGTGCATGCTTGCACAACAGCTTGTCTGGATCCAGCGCACAGACATGCACTTCCTTTCATAACTAGGCAACAGCAGTGCCAGCACCCAACTGCACGTACCTCGCAGAAGGTGAGCAGCTGGCGCAGCACCGGCTGCACCTGCTGCCACAGCGGGTTGGAGCTGCGGGTCAGCGCCAGGCGTGCAAACAGGCCGTAGACGACCTGCAGGGAGCATCGGGAGCGGAGAGCGCTGTTGAGAACCCAGAGTGCATGTGGAGCGGAGCCGCATGCGGCTGAGCGGCATGCTTGCGTGCAGACAGCGGTTCCCAACGACAGTGCACCCATCCCACCTTGAACTGCGTGAACGCCACGACCGAGAAGAAGATGTAGAAGGCGGGGAGGAAGAGGATGATGGGGCCGAACGCCATGGCTGCAGCCACGGGTGGCAGAACGTAGGGGCCGGCCGGCCTATCAGCAGCAGGCGGCGGCAGCGGTAGCGGCGCCGGTGCGAGAGGTGTGAAGCCGCGCTTGTCAGCTCTCAGTCAGCATCAGATACCTGCCTGCTGGTGCTGGGGCGAGCGGGAAGTCGGATGGAGGCCGGGTTAGAGCGCCGGAGTGAGGAGCAGCAAGTGCGGCCCTTTTCTTTTGGTCGGGGCGGCGGCGAACTGCAAATTGGAAGCTCGCGGAGGGGTAGAGCCGGCAACCGCGTCGCCACCATCTACTAGCAATGCGGCGACGCCGCTGCGCCTGCCGCCGCCGCACTCGCTGGCCCCAAGGCGTCAGTGCGTTCTTCACAGGCTCAGAAATGTACAGTGCTCCAGAAGTCAACAGGCAGTTGGATTTTTTGCATGCATTGCTGGCTCTCTCTTGTGCCGTTCCCTCAGTGCAGGTCAGAGGGCGGGCGGTGCAGCAGCTTTTGCCGGTCGCCACTCTCCCGCCGCAGGTGACTGATCAAGTCACCCGACCGTGCACTGCGGCCCCGCACGTTGCTCACAGCGCTGCTGCTGCCGCCGCTGTCGGCATGTAGTGGGCTGGGGCTGGCACGCAGGCGAGACGGGCTGATGCTGCGCTCCCGAAGCGGCACCGCTTCTTCGGCCAGCGAGGCCGCTGCAGCGGGGGATCAGACAGGATGCAGGACGGGTGTCATCAAAGGCACAGCATTGTCTACGCCGTTCATAAGCAGCGTCGCGCCAGCAACTCCTGACCCTGCCAGCACACACATGGCACGGTGCCGTGGGCACGCCCCCCTGCATTGTGAACACATCATGGCTCACCGCTGTCCGCCTCAAACTGCCACTCCTGCTGCTCCTGCACCCGCTGCCACTCCAGCGCACGCCGCCGGTCCCTGCGCAGCAGATTGAGTGAGAGCGTGGCATGAACGTGTCAAAAGCAGCGAGCGGCGGGCTGCTGGACACGGTTGCAGCCTCCAATCAGTCGCTAGCACAGCCACTTGCACCACGGGGGCAGCATGCCATGGACAGGCCAAAATCCAGCTCACTTGGGGTAGCTGACGTGCAGGCCGGAGTACATGAGGAAACAGAAGGTCCAGGGCACTGCGGGGCAGGGCAAAAGACGGGCCAGGTGGGCATGCTGGATGACAGGCGTGGATGATGCATGAACAGGTGCAGCGCATCATGACCAGCCCTACCCTTGCCCTGTCCCTAACCAGCCCTGCATGACACTGCACACCTAGCCCACCACCGCATCCACCCACCCGTGGTGAAGGCCAGCAGGGCGGAGCCCAGCGCCTTTGCATTGGCCAGGTCTGTGGACCGGTTGCCCGTGATCTTGGCGTCGCCGCTGAACCCAAACCAGTCCTCCGCTAGGATGCCCACCAGGGGCACCGAGAATGCGGCCATGGCACCTGTTGATTCGGGGAGTTGGCGCAGATGTGGCAAATGTCAGCTGCTCGGTGGCAAACAGTTCGTGCTGCACTGCGGCATGCGCGACTGTGGGGCTGCGAGCCGGCTGCCAGCCGCCCAGCATTCGATGCAGGCAGTTCTACAGCCTGCGCTATGCCCCCCTCACCTTCAAAGCAGCTGCGCCAAGCATGGAGGGCAGGGGAGGGACAGGAGGGAATGCTCATCAGGATGCAGGCACAGCCATCCTAGCCGGCACACTGCCCTACCGCACTGGCTAGCAGGCCTGTGTCCCAACAGAACTGCCACAATGTACCTGGCCGCCACCCCCACCCGCCCACC
>VIYQ01005709.1:0-43500 GCA_009928355.1 Chlorella sp. CH2018 | reverse complement strand
CGCATCCTGCACAGCCAGGCCTAACCTAGGTGTCTCACAGCCTTGCCCTGCAGGTGATTTTGCTAGCTGCTGTCTGATCGGTTTCGCATGGCTGCCAACCACAGCCAGATACCGGCCCCCTTCAGTGCTGGCTGCGCCTGGGTGAGGACAGCTGAAGTTGACAGTGTGGGCTAGTGTGCAAGTTAGCAAGGGTTTGGAACAAGTATGGCGGCAGCAGAGGCTAGTGAAACAGTGGAAGGGCAATGCATAGCAGGGAGACAAAACGCATGTGCGCAGAGATGTATGTTGAGATACATTGTCACTGACGCCAGCATGCGCGAAGTCATTCACAGCGGTGGCATAACAGGGCTGCGCGTGCAAGGCATAGCCGCATGTGGAGCTGGGAACATGCCGCCCAATGCAAACTCTGGCGGCAAGCGAGTCTGCCGGCTCAACCGCCTTCCTGGTGGCCCCGCCGCTGCCGCAAGCCCGGCAGCGCCGACCTGTCTGTCTTGGCGCCAAGCAGCGGCATGCCTGTGCCGTGCTGCTCATCGACGGTGTGAGCACCCTCCTCGCTGCTGCTGCTGTTGCCTCGCCGGCCCCTGTGCGGGCTGGCGCCGCCTAATGGTGTGCTGGGTTGCGCTCCACATGAAGTAGACGCAGGCTCAGGTGCTGCTGGTGCTGCAGGAGAAGGGTGCAATGTGTTTGTTAGTTAGTTGGAGGAGTGCTGTGGCATGCCTGGCTTGGACGCCACCACCACTGCCCCACCTCCCCAGAGTGCGCATGCCAGCCAGCCAGCCAGCCAGCCAGCCAGCCAGCCAGTGCCAAGCATGCACCCGCTGCGCATGCAGTCGCTGTGGAGGATCCAGCGAGCGGCACTGAACAACCGATGGGCTCACCGTCCTGCTGCGGCGGCCGCGGCAGGCGCAGGGGAGGGGTGGGGTGGGGCATGGCCAGGACGCGCCCCTCGCTCTGGGCGGCTGCATCATGGGCAATGGGACGCAGAGGCCAGTCGCCAGCATGCGATGCGTCAATGTGCAGGCATCTCAGTCGGTCAGGCAGCCTGGCTGTTCGCTGCTGGCACAGCCGGCCCAATGACGGAGCAACACACAGCTGCGCTGGCATCGCCCACCTAGGTGCTTAATGACGGCCCAGCGCTCAGAACGCAACTGCTTGATGTAGTTGACAACAGCGGTGAGCTGTGCCAAGGCGCTGCCTGGGGTGTTCATACGATCTGCAGGCTCGGCTGCAAACGCCTCCCTCAGGGCGCGCTGCAGATCGAGTGCCCTCCTCTCCTCCTCTTCAAGCGCCTGTAGCCTTACTTCCCCTATGCTGGGCTGCTTGCTGGGCTGCAGGCCCATGCTGTGGGGCCCGGCGGCGGCCGAGCCTCACAGGCAACCGGCTGCAGGAGCGGCGGCGGCAGGACGGCGGTGGCCGCTAGCTGCAGCAGAGCCGTGCCACGCCGCGCCGCGCCGCGCTGCTGGCGTGTGATGGCCCAGCGCCTGCTGCAGGCTGCGCCGCTTGCCGACAGCAGCAGCGCAGCAGGAACGCGGCTTGGTGAAGCTGCAAGGCTGCAAATGGACGTGGCGCACGCCTTCGTGGTCCTGAACAGCAACAGAAGACGAAGTCCCCGAGCGTGGCGTGATTTGGCACAAGCGGCAGAGCCGAGCCATCAAGCCCGCCGCGGCAGGCGCGTGTCGTGGCAGCGGCTCAGGAATGCAACCTTGCTCCGGGCGGACAGACACCCCTCCAGCCCTAACTGCAGCAGGGTGCTTCTCTCGCTTTCAGCCACGCCACTGGTGCCACCAACAGCCTGCGGCTGGCCTGCACATCACACTGCGGTCGGCAGCTGCGCAGCTGCGGGCTCAGGTGGCACAAGGTGGCTCAGATCCTGCCTGACCAGCGGGTGGGCCTGCCGGTTGCTAGCTGCACAGTCTTGCATTACAGTGCAGCTGCTGCTGTGGAGCATGTACATGTTCGGCAATGGCTAGCTAGGAGTTTCCCAAGATATGAAGAAAGGCGATGGAGGCAGCAGCGGAGAGTGCAGACAGCTTATCACCAAAGTTCAGTCACCTTCCAGCCCGGGGCAGCATGGTGGTCACATAATCAGCCGCCGCGCTGCCCGCCCCTGCTAGCTGCTGTGTTGAGCAAGTGCGGCTGGCCACCCTCAGCAGGGCAGGCGGGGTGAACGCACGTGGAGACAAGCTGGTTGGGTGGCTGCATCAGTAGAACAGCGTGAAGCCGCTGCTCCACTCCACCACGAGGGCGCGTGCGCTGCCAATCAGCGCCCCCACCACAATCAACCCTGCAGGGGTGCAGAAACATGAGGGTGGCGTGGAAGGGCTCAACGTCAAAAGGGACGGGGCATCATGGAAACAGCCCAGCCAGCGCAGCAGGTCGGCAGCACGGTTCACGCACCCATGAATGCAGTGATGACCTTCATTGCCGTCAGCTTGAAGCCGGTGGGCTTGTACACTTTGGCGTACATCAGGCACGGGAAGGCGATGCACACTGCGCCGTGGGAAGATGCAGGCGGGACAGGTGCTGGGCGACCAGGGCAGCTGCTGCATGTCTGCGCCCGCCACACGCAACTGAGCTCGCGGGGTTTGAGCACATACGGCTTCACAACCTTGCTTACGTGGCCAGTACGTGATGCTGCCCACCAGCCCCACAACAGGCGTAAAGAATGGCTGCAGCAGGGAGGGTGGGAAGGACACAGGGTCATGTAGGCACCGAGGAGCCCAACCAGTGCCACCGGCGCTGTCCTGTCGCAAGCAGCGAGTGTCCTGACCGCGGCGGCAGCCTAGCGGCTGGCGCCAAGTGCCGCCAAGTGCGTCGCAAGCGTGCCAAGCAGCAGGGTGGCAGGCCAGGTGCACCATCAGAATGGCCAACAGTGTGATGAGGAGGACATATGATGTGCGGATGATGAGGCGCTGCAGTCGGGGAGGGCAGGGCGGTGACTGCTTGGCAAGCAGGCAGGTGCTCGAGGATTAATTACCAAGCAAGTGCAGGCGGCGGCAGGCTGAAGAATGCATGCCGGTGTGGCTGCTGGTGCAGATTGCGCAATCTGCAGAGTTTGCTCGGCACCCGCCATTCGTAGGCAGGTGGCCGGGGAGTCCCGCCCAGCGCACACCTGCCATAGCGGCACAAAGAAGCCTGCACGGAAAGCACAGCAAGGCAGTGGTGGGCGTGTGAAGTGGATGTGGAGCTAGACGCATGGAGCCTGCACCCAACCCTAGCTGTTTGTTGAGCCTGTTCAAGCCCCACGCAGCCCAATGCCGCTCACCGTGCTCGTTCAGCGGCACCTCCTCGTTACAGAAGCCGGTGTCGACTGCATACATCGAGTCGCGCCCCAGCGCATGGGCAATGCTGCCCAGCGTGCTGCACAGGCGGACAGGGGGGGCAGAGTCCGGTGTCAGCTGGGACAAGGGTGCAGGCTTCTGCAGTAAGGGTGGGGGCATAGCAGCAGCACAGATCCCCCCACTCGCTCGCCTCTGCCGGCGACCGCTGGCGGTGAGGTGCAGGTCGACAGAGTGGCGTGCCAGCCGGCCAGTGGGCTTCCAATCTGCAGCAGACGGGGCAGAGATGTGATGAACCGCACTGTACACCCACCTTGAACAGCCAGTCAAGCGCTAGCACGGCCAACACAAATTATCCAGCACTAGAAGACTAGAAACTGCCACCCAGTGCAAGCTGCCACAGCAGTGCCCCTGCCTCCTCAATGCCACGCACCCTCAGCGGGCAGCACGGTCGGGATGGGAGCTGTGTTGTAGATGAGCCCGCTGTTGGCCGTCAGGCGCACGCTCATCAGCCGCTGGCTGCCCAGCCCGCTGGCTGCAGGGGCAATGGCCACGCTGCCGTGGGTGCCCAGTATCCCAACGCCGCCGCTCGCCGCCGCGTCTGCCGTACCCAGCCTGTCCGTGGCAGATATGCGGGCAGCAGCCACACCGTGGCCCGCCTCTGTGGCTGCCGCTATGATGGCCGGCGAATCCGCAAAGGGGCTGGCCCTCAGCGCTGCCGCATCTTGGGCGGGCACATCCAGATTCTTCTTGGAATCGCTTTCCTCCGACTCAGTGATGGCGGGCAGGTGGTGCTCGCCCGACAGCTTGCCCAGCTGCACAGCCCCGCCGACAACCTTGCGCTGCTGGCGTTTCAGCGTCCGGGCCTGCGGCATGCAGAACGGCAATGGAGCCCAGCGTGACGAGCTGCGCCAGCGAGCGGCGCGCAGGCAGGCTGAAAGAGAGCATCGGCATGGATATGTTTGGGGATGCCTGCCCCTCCTTCACACGCATGCCTGCTTGGCAGCCAACTCAGTCAAGCCCTGCATACCTTAACATACGACTCAATTGTCTCCATCAAAGGTTGTTGAAACACTTGAATGGCGCTGATCATGTGGGCCGCCACCTGACAACAACAAGAGGGCAGGCCAGCGGTGCAGCGAGGGAAAGCAAAGTTTGGGCACACTGCACCTGAGGTAGAAGTGTGTATCAGTGCAGCCTTGGCTGCTGCGCCGCCACATGCTGCCACCGCCGTGCCGTCGCACACCCCAGGCCGGCCACATAGCTGCTGCGCACGGTAGCATGGCCCGTTGGCAGCGCAGTGCAGCACTCACGGCGATGTTGGCGAGCACCATGGGCCAGGCGGGGGCATCGTGGAAACCGTCCAGCACTTCACCCGGTGTAGCGCTGCCCAGTGCGGCATAGCTGCAGGCAGGTGCGCAGGCAGGCAGGCACTGGCAAGCGAATGAGTGGCTAGCGCCTGCCAAGCACTCGGGGTTGCTTGGCCTGCTAGCTGGACACTGCCTGTGAGATGCCAGACGGTTACAAGCGCATGTTCAAACCAAATGTCCGGGTGGAGCGCCAGCCGGCTCACCCGGTGCACGCCACTGAGAGGTAGAAGGCAAAGGCGCTGGTCACGCCCACCGCCACCGCCTTGCGCATGGTCCCGGTTGCCGGCGGCGGCTGGCGCAGGGTATCCTGGATCTCCACCAGCACCTGCTAGGATGGATGGATGGATGAAGGCAGAGAGGTTGGGAGGAGCAGCGAGAGAGAGGCATACTGCGGGCCAGGAGCACGCATCCCCAGTTGAGTTGGGCATCCCCAATTGAGTGAGCCAGCTGGTTGATGCAGTGCAGCACCCAGAGCCGCCGCTGGTGCTGAGGCCAGCGCAAGGCATGCATCCACAGAGAGCAGGCCGCACCTGTGCAAAGCTGTAGGCAAAGGCCAGGGAGCCCAGCGAGTTGAGCATGCCTGCATGGCAGGGGGGCCGTGTGGGCGATAGCAATCGGGCGGCGTTCAATGGGGGTCACCGAGTTGGTCACCAAGTTGGCCAGTGCGACTACAGTAGTGGTTTCGCCAGCACCACGACTCGCGGTTCGGTTTACGGCGGACCGTGCAATGCTGATGCAGCAGCCCAAGCGGCGCAGCTTGGCTGCGCCATTACGCGGCAGGCAGCCCAGGCACACTCACTCAATGCCTTGTCGGTGGGTGAGTTGCCGTCCCTGCCTCCCACGGACCCCAGCCCGTTGTGGGCGTAGATGCAGCCCTGCACCCATTTAAGCACATAGTGGAGCGCAGCCGTGATGCATTAGAAAAGGAGCAGGCGGCTTGGGTTGCAGCGGGCAGAAGCACTGCCCGGCTGCGCCCAAACCCTCTCTGCATCTCAGCAGGCCTGGCCCAACAGCAACCCGATGGGATACGCAACCTTTGCCCAGCCGCACCATGATGAGGGCGATGAAGCAGTAGATCAGGCTTGACACCGACCCAATCGCGGACACCCACCAGCACTCCTGCAGGCGGAGAGGTGTGGAGAGCTGCTATCATTGCTGTGCCGGGCACGATTGACAGCCGCGGCAGCAGTGGTGGCAGCAGCCGCAGCAACAGTGGAGGTTGCGGCAGTAGCAGTGATGGCAGCGGCCAGTGCGCGCACCTCAAGGTTGGGAAGCTGCGCGATGGCACAGGCGAGCGGTGGAAGAGGAGGTCAGCAGGTGATACTCGAGGCCGGTATGCAAGCAATGCCACACGGCTGCATAACCCCAACGTTGTTACGAGGCGGGGCATGATGCCTCGTTTGTTGAGACCAGCAGAATGCATGCATGGCCTACTGGTGCAGCGCATGGCCAGCCAGCAGGGCAGCACACCTGAGACAGCCCCACTTCAATGGCACCCAGCAGCAGTGTCAGCTGCCACTGCTTGTTGAAGCTGCAAAGTATTGGAAGACGAGAGTGGTGCTGAGCAGGGCTTGGCCAAATGCATCCTTCGCTGGGCTTGAGAAGCGCCCAATGCCACGTTTGTGCACTTCAGCTGGCACACACGAGCCCGATCTGAGCGACGGCCTGTGAATCCGCACCTGGAGCCCATGCGCTTGGCTGCCGTGCTCATCGCCATGCCGCCGGTAATGCTGCAGGGCGGGCAGGCAGGGGTTGTGACCTTACAAGCAGGCAGGCAGGCGACGAGCATCCGCTGGCAAGAGAGTGGCCTTGCTCGCTAGACTGCACCAGACACCCGAGCCTTCACCAAACAACCGGCCCGCTCACGTGTAGGCGAGTGTCGCCAGCACCAAGTGAATGCACTGGAAGATGGCGGCCAGCCGAGCCCACTTGGGCCCCTGTCGCAGCCAGGGCGGGGGAGGGCGGCAGGCATGCAGGTTTACGGTGTTGCAGGGGCATCAGAGGCGCGGCAGCGCAGCGGGAAGGGGAACCCACACAAGAAGGGTCTCGGGGCACTGGCCAGTCCAGGGCTGGGAGCCTGCTTCCACCCCCCATCCCCCACTGAGGCGCCCAACACTACCAGGGCCCAGTGGTGCGGCCAAACCCTTGGCGCCCGCTGCCTCACCAGGATGTGCTGCACCGCGTGATGGTACCTCGAGTGTTCCACGTCATTCACTCTGCGCTTTGCGGTAGTGTCGGGGAGGTGCCCCAGTTGTGGGGCGCCGCACCGCACGCCGTCGGGCGCAGGCGCCTGCGCCGGCGACCTCGCAGGCAGCGCCCCGCTGCCTTCAGCTCACCGGTACACACTGGCCAGCATGGTGGACGTCCACAGCGACACCAGGTAGAATAGAATGAGCAGCATGGGGCCGGCCACCCAGCCCCACCACGCCACCGCATTGGGCAGGCCTGCAGAGCGAGGAGGCGAGCAGCAGTCACATACCGGGATGCGCCACCTGGCGGTGGCAGCGGCGGCGGCGGCGCCAGCGAACAGCACGCGTGCAGTCACATGCTGCGGGGCTTGTTGGCTCGACAGGGATGCAGCTCACCCAGCACGCCAGCGCCCACGATTGCGCAGAACACGTGTGCTGAGCGAAGGGAGGGGAGAGGGGGAGGCTGGGCATGCAGCGGCAGGAGCACAGCGAGTTGGCAGGTACTGGACAGCGGCGGCCGGCGAGGGCAAGCAAGCAGCCAGGCGAGGCTATACCTATGACGGTCAACAGCGTTCCTGCAGGCAGCGGGAGGCGCACGGAGCCATGTTGCAGGGTGGTGAAACAGGACAGGGAAACCTGGCAACAGCAAGTGGCGCAGCCGCGGCGGGGACCGCAAAAGGCGACGTGACCTACCGCAGGCGGCGGCAAGGCAGGCAGGCCCCTCCTTCGCTGCTGGCGACGAACCCGCGGCCCAGATGGGCACCCATGCGGGCTCCGACACGCACCAGACTTGTCATTAGGTGCGATGTCGTCGGTGCTGAGCGCGGGCCGCAGTTCGACCGCGCCGGCAGTCATGGCGGGGTGCGATCTCGCAAAGCGCCACCTTGCAAACTTGCTTGCGAACAGTCTGGGTGCCTGAGCAGGCGGCCCGTAAGCCGCGGCCCCTCTGTTGCTGGCACTGCCCGCCTGCAAAAGCCAGGGCCGCCCCGGCCCCCCAGCAGCTCCATCGCGACGCGAACAACCGGCTGTAAGCACGGCGGCGGTCCGCCCGCTACATGCAGCCTGCAGTGATCCAGCCACCAGCGCCGCCGCCCCGCCGAATTGATGCGGCTTGCCGCCACAGGGCTTTCGCCTCACTGTGCTTGATCAATTTGCAGCCGCAGCTCACGTCGCCATTGTGGTTGCCGCGATAGGATAGAGACAATAAATATGTGCAGGATGTCGTATGCATCGGTGCGGCGCCGAGCCGCACAACGGATGGCCGCTTGGCCTGCCCTCCAGCACGCGGCCGCATGCAACTCATGTGGACACAGCGGCTGCCTCATCCACGCCGTTACTCCTTGCGCATCAGGCGGCGGTTGTTGGAGGCACCCCCAAAGCTCTGCACCCCAGGCGACGCCAGCCGGGTGCTGTTGCCCAGCGCAATGCCACCGCCGGCGCTGCTGCTGCTGCTCGCGCTGCCGCTGCCGCTGCTGGTGCGGGGCATGCAGCCAGGCACCGGCTGGGCGGCGGCGACAATGGCGGACAGGCGGCGGGCAAAGGGGATGATGTGTTGTGTGAACGTCGAGTCCTCCTGTGGGCCCGTTGGGGGGCAGAGAAGGGCAGGGCAGTTGCCGGTGGGTGGCGACTTGAGTGGTGCATCAGGCCGTGCTGGCTGGCTGAGGGGCGGCATGAGCACACTCTACCAGGGCATGCACTCTGCCCGCCCAGCATCACACAGCACGCTGCTCCTCACCAGGTGCACGTAGTTGCTCTTACTGGAGCGGGAGCCCTTGGCGGGGCCCCACGGCCCATCCCACTGCACATGGGCATCGGCGTGCAGCGGCATGGTTGCTGCAGACCTGCGGCTTCCGTACCAACGGAGCCACAGCAGGCAGCGCTCTATCGCAGCTGCTGTATCGATTCATCGCCTGTCAAGCAACCTCCTCGCAGCTGCCGGCGCCCCCTCTGCTGCCCTCCACACCCATCACACCTGCCAGAAGAGGGAGCCGCGCAGCGACCCGCCGCTGGCCAGGCTGCTGTCCAGCAGGCGGTGCACCATCTGGAACCAGGGGTCGCGCACAGAGCTGATGCTGCCCTCGTCCGCCTCCTTGCCTGCAGCAGCGCACGCAGATCCAGATTAGAATGTGAGGAAGTGCGCATATGCAGTTGCGGCGTGCAGGGTGGAAGGAGCGGCATGCCCTGCACATGGCACAGCAGGGCAAGGGCATGTGGCTGTGCAGCTACGATGATTGCGGCCAGCGGACAAGGGGTGTTGCAGTGTCTTGCTCACCAAACTTCTCAACCAGGAGGGGGATGCCCAGCTCCGAAGCAACCTGGGCATGCGCCTGAATCCACCGCTCGCCAAACGACATGTCCTGGGCGCGGCCCCACTGCACACAGGGAAGACCAGCGGCAGCATTCCAGTCAGGGAGGGAGAGGATGGGCTTGTGGGCCAGTGCATGCCAGGCAGTTACAAGGCAAAGCAGCAGCGGCAGCAGCAGCGGCAGCAGCGGCAGCAGCAGCGGCAGCAGCGGCAGCAGCAGCAGCAGCAGCAGCAGCTGCACTCGATCGGGACCATCTTCTGCACACCGCTCATGACCCATCCACCGCTCACGTTGTCCGGCCACCTACAGGGAAGGCATGCACATTGAGGAGGGTCAGGCTAGCAAAGCTGTGCAGTACCTGCTGCTTGAGGGCAGCAAATGACAGGGTATGCGAGGCCGCGCCAGGGCCGGCCAGCCTCCAGCTCACATGTGCAGGGTGGCGTAGTGGATGCCGGGGTGGGCATGGTTGGCCTTGAAGTCCTGACCGCTGTAGTCCGCCCAGCTGGCGGGGTTGTAGCCTGCGGAGCGTTGAGAGGGTGCACGCGCGCCGCGATTGTGGGCATTACACGATCGACAGCATCGACAGCAGCAGCAGCATTAGTGGTGGCAGCTGGTGTAACCAGATGTGAGCACGGCATGTGAGCACCCACCCGCCATGGGGTGGCTGACATCGAAGAAGCCTTCCGCGCCGGTGGTCACCAGCTGGTTGGGCGCAACGCTCTGCAGCTCAAGGCCAGGCGAGTCTTGTGTACAGTGGCAAAGCGCAGCATACTACTGTATGCGGCTGTCCACAGAGCAGGAAACGGATCACAGCCCATGCCCCGCCCGCCCTGCGGCAGCTGCGCAGTGGGCTCCTTGCAATCACAGCCACCTTGAGGTAGGCCGACATCTCTCCAATCCAGCTGTCCACGGCTTCCGGGCCGCAGTACGAGCACCTTGCCTCGTTTAACACATTCTGCGGCAGGGAAACCCGGGTTGTCCACCAAAACAGCAAGAACTGGACCACTCTGCTGCCAACTGCACCCTCGGCCGCCAGCTGCACCGCTCTGCCGCCCCCAAGCCACTCATCCACTCACTGCCACCCACCCAAGACATGATGGTTGGGTCGTCGCGGTACAGCAGGCCGGTGATGGTGTTGCGCCGCCCTGTGATGGCCGCAAAGTATTGCTTGACCTGTGAAGCAAGGTTGGATGAGGAGCTGCTCCCTGCGACTTGGCACTGGAGCACACACAGCCTGCCACTATGGTTGGCTGGCTTTACACCCGTTTGTCGCGCAATGCGACAACAGGCCCCCGGGTGGCCCGCATGGCTGGGGGAAAAAGAATGAGAGGTCCGCTATGGTTGACTGCGTTTGCTGCTGATCAGCAATGCCATGTGGCTCGTCATCCTGGCCCTGCACCCGGGTCACAACGCCCTGCCTGACTCCCTAGCTCACCTGGCTGCGGCAGGCGGGCGACACAAACCAGTCGTAGGGCGTCTGCAAGCGGTCCAGCGGGCTGAGCGAGCCCCGAGGGTCGATGTCGGGCCGGGGGCGGGTGTACGAACCGGCGGTGCCGCACCTGCGGCAGGAGAGGGGCAGAGGACAGGGATGGAGGCGAGGTGCTTGCACGCTTTGCTTCAGCAGCTAGGCTGGCGTGAGGGGCTGGGCAGCTACTCCATGCCAGCTGGCAGGGCAGGCAGGCGCGCAAGCAGGCACAGCCTTGCTCACCACTTCTCAAACGTGGGCACGCCGTTGTTGGGCTGCGGGGCATTAGCAGGAGAAGTCAGGGCACCAGTTGGTGCTTGCAGCCACCTACCCATGCAGTCACTGCTGTGTTGCCTGTGTACGATGCGGACCTGCATGCATCCTGGCTGAGACTGCCACCCTGCCAGCCGCCATCCAAGCAACCCAGGACCGCCCCCTCCTGCGCACCTTCCACAGGTTGAGCAGCACCAGGGTGAGGCGGATGCCATACTTTGCAGCCTCAGCAATGATAAAGTCCAGGCCGCGTGCCACTGTCTCGTCGATGTCGGCTGTGGGAGGAAGGCATGGGTGTGTGGCAGGCGGGATGGGGGCGAGCAGTGGCGGGAGAGTGGAGGCGCCATGCGGCACGGCGCCGGCCACGCCTCAGCGGCAGGGCAAGACAGCTGCCTCCTCTTTTGGAGCATTGGATGAACATCGGAAAAAAGCAGCCATTCTTGCCTGGCCCGCGCAGCAGGGTGACCCCTGACTCGTCGTCAGCCAGGAAGAGGCGAGCCATGTTCAGCCCCGCGGCCTGTTGAGGCACGAGGAGGTGTGCAGCGGACTGGCCCGCGGTGAGCAGGACTTCGGCGCGCATGAAGGAACTCAGTGCAGCAGTGTGACGGCAGGGCAGCAGGGCAGCCATCAGCAAGCATGCAGCAAGCACACAGTGAGTGTGCTGGCGGCAGGTGCTGGCGGCAGGTGACCGCTGGGCTTCCTGTCAAGGTCACATGCTGCTGCCGCACCTGTGCTTCCGCAAACTTCTTCTCAATGCTGGCCGGGTTGGACACAGCATTTGTTGTGACAAGCCAGCCATTCCAACCTGCAGGCATGGCAGCAATGAGGCAAGTGTGGTGGCGTGCCATGCGGTGGGCAGCACATGGCTGGCCCGGTGCCTGTAGCGGCGAAGATCTGGCGGTGGCAGCAACCTGCTCATCACTACGCTTGCCCGATACACCGTAGTGGTGGCATCGCACCACTGCTGCGGCCAGGCACCAGACGCACCGTGGGGCACAAACTCCTGGCAGCGGTCATCCACAAAGCGGCCGCCCTCCACGCGGATGAAGCCCTGCGCAAGCAGTTTCGCGAGGCAGCGGCGGCGCCATTGGAAACTTCAGCAGTGAGGGTTGGCGCTCGGAAGGCGCTGCCGCCGGCAGCGGCAGCCTATAGGCACGTCTGCTCGTGCATCTCTTTGCTGCAAAGCGCATGGCAGAGGCAGCGAGGTTCGTGTGAGGCGCACCTGCGGCTGGGCGGGCTGCGAGCAGGCGACCAGGCGAGCTCCCAGTACAGCAGCCAGGAGGACCGCCCAGCCGAGCGCCCACCGCTCCATCCTGCTCTGCTGCATAGCAAGCAGGCCGAGGACCACCCGGCGGGTTCAACAAAAGAGTCTTGGACCGCCCCATGCAGCATGGGCGCGCCGCGCGGCGGTGGCGACGGCGGGGGCCTGGGCAGGGTCCATCTGCTGCACAGACAGCTTGCAACCCATTCGCCCCTCCCGTACGGCTGGCTGCCCAGGCAGAGGTCGGAGCCTTGGAGAGCAACGCCACAGGTGTGCTGCCACGTGCTCCCGCCCTGCCACAGCCCGGGTGCAGACCAGCAGAGCACGACAGTGTGATCGTGCACCCCGCACGGCTGACCAGCATGCCTCTTCGCGTGCCGCCTGCCGCCGCCGCTGCCGCCGCTACCGCAGCCTTCCCTGCAAGCCCATCTTTTTGCTGACAGCCCGCGCCGCCCATCTCCAGCCGCCATGCCAGCCACCGCTGCCGAGCTGTACGCCTGCATTGATGAAGTGTCGGCTCAGGGTGTGCTGGACGTGCTGGCGAGCGGCGCGCCGGCAGTCGACACGAGCCAGCCAGTTTACACCTCCTGGGACGACCAGCTGCTGGAATCTGTGCCCGGCTACTCGTGCCCCATCCACCGCACGCTGCACGCCCTGACCCAGGTGTGTCTTGCACGGTTAGCAGCAGCAGCAGCACAGCAGCCCTGCGGTCTGTTCACTAGCTAACCTGCAGTGCACGTGACGTCATTCACAACCCCAGCCCCCTGCAAAGGCAGCTGACCGGCGACCGCATGCGGCCTCAACGCTCAGTTGTGCTGCCGCAACTCCGCCACTCATTGCAGGCCACCGCCAGCATGGAGCTGGTCTTGCGCCTGAGGGAGCTGGCGGCTATCCACATCTTGGAGGCCCTGTGGGCGGCGGGCTACCGCCCCTGCACCTGGCAGGGAGTGCCCATGCCAGCCTTCCTGCAGCCCACTGATCCAGAGCGCGTGCTTGCAGTGCTGGACCCATTCCAGCTGTACAGTCCCCTGGACTCAGCGGCGCTGGGCCTGCCCGTGGCCCGCTGCTACCTGTCCCTGCCCCCTGAAATGGATGTGGATGTGGATGAAACGGATGAGGATGGAACGGATGACGACAGGATACTGGAGCTCAGCGAGCGGTGAGCTGCTGGGCGCAGGGAGCTGTGCTGGCTGGCTGGCTGGCTGGCTGGCTGGCTGGCTGGCTGGCTTTACACCCGTGGTACACTGGCGTGCCGCCAGCCTGCGCTGGGTGGCGCCAGCGCGCAGAGAGCGGTTGTGGCCCAGCAGACCCAGACGGTGAGGTAGCGCTGTTTCAGACCATCCCGCCGTCCCTCCCCCTCTGCTGCGCAGCATGCTGTTCGTGGCGCGCGGCGGCGGCTGGAGCCCTGTCACCCACCACCACTGGCCGGAGCGCTTCCGGGTCATGGCCCGCGCCTTCCTGCTCACCGCACACGCTACCGTCGCGAGCCGGGGCGCAGTTGAGGGGGCAGTTACCCGGAGCCTTGCGCGGGGGCGGCCACCTGGTGCTGCAGCGGCCGGCGGCGTGAACCGCCCTGCCGGCAGCTGCCTGGGTGACCTGCCGCCAGCAGTGCTGCTGCACATCCTGTGCCTGGCTGCCACCCCGCTGTCCAGCTGGCTATCCGCCCTTCACAGCTGGGATTGAGGGAGCCTGCTAGTTGACAGTATGTGCATCTTGAGTTTCATACTGCTGCGCTCCCGCCTGTGTGCACACGGCTGCAACGAGCCAGAACAGGCAGAATGTTTGGTTCGGGCTTCAAAGCAGCTGGACCAGTGCAGGGCATTGGCGGCGCGGTGGAGCAGCGGCACAGCGCGCTCAGCTCAAGAGGCGGCAGGGGGCGGCTCTTGACCTGCATCACGCAGTCATGCATGCAGTTGTCCAGCATGCATGTACTCAGCCGTTGGGGATGGACAGGCTGTAGTGCCCATGGGTGCCCATGCCATGCCTGGATGTGCGCTTGCCATGCAGCATGGGCGGCAGCGGCGACGGGAGCCTGCCCGGCGGTGCAGCACCGTGCTTCTGCCACTGCACAGACAAGGCCATCAACACCTCCAGGCTGCCCAGCGAGCGGCTGCAGCCTCTGAGTTCCCAGCCACAGGTGCACTCGCTCGCGCCCTGCCACTGCTGGCACCAGGACAGCCCAGGTGCAGACCAACGGACACAGGGCAGCCTGATCGTGCACCCGCACGGCTGATCAGCCTGCCCTGCCAAGCGCCGGCTGCTCTCATGCTCACCGCCGCCACTCGCTGCCCCCGCCGTGTTCGCTGCAGGCCGACCCACTCCATTTGGCCACTGCATTGTTCATTGTCCTGCTCCCTCCGCCATGCCCGGCCGAGCATGCGACCACTGCGGCCAGCAGGAGGGCGAGGGGCTGGCGCTCAAGCGCTGCGGCGGGTGAGAGATTGGCCTCGGCATGGCCGGCAAGGCGAGGGCAGGGGTTGCCAAACGCTCCCCCAAATGCGCAATGCTTCCTTACCTGGAAGTAGAGCGCATGGTGCGTCGGAAGCAGACATGCACAACAGCATGGGAGAGGCGTCCTGGCTGCCCCCCGGCAGTGCCTCACAGGCTTCTGCTTGCTATGCAAACGGGCCTCTGCCGTCCGCCGCCCGCCCTCCCTCCAGGTGCCACCGGGCTCTGTTCTGCAGCCGCGCGTGCCAGAAGGCGGCATGGCCCGCCCACAAGCAGTCATGCGGCACGATCCTGGTCAATCGGAGCGGGCCGGGTGGCTTTCTTATTGATGGAGCACTTGTGGAGGCTGTGGCGGACGTGCCCAACCTGCCAGAGCCCGCTCCCGGAGAGTGGCGCTTTGGGCGGCCGATGGAGCAGCCGCAGGTGGCCCTGCCCTACCCCCTGACGCGCGACAGCTTTAAGGCCTGCCTGCCGCAGGTGGAAGCGCTTGCGGGCCTGGGATCCTTGCGCTGCGAAATGAGGTGTGGCTGCCTGTGCGAACAGCACCGCTGCTGGCATGGCAGGCGGCGCTATGTGCGCCTCGCAGCCATGCAGTCCCATCCAGCTCACACACTGCTTGTACACCCCACCTTGCTTTTATGCTTCCCCCCAGCTGCTGACCGAGGTGGAGTTCATGTACAACGTGCTGCTCACCTGTGAGGGGCGGGTGTCAGCCGAGTGCTCCCCGCCCCACGGCATCTTCCTGTACTCTGTGCGCAAGGGCCAGCCGGTGCCGGGCAGTGACAAGGGGGAGATTGCTGACAAGGTGCGCCGACTGCCTGCATCGATTTCCTCTGTTACGCTGCGCATGGGGCATGCGGGTGGCGGCAGCTTGCCGGGAGGGTGGGGCTTGCCGCAAGAGGCGGGGATGTGCGTTTGGCGGCACGCATGCACCAGCAGCCCAACCCGCACATGCGTCCCAGGACGAGACCCGCATGCACATCGTCTGCTTCGTGACCACCGGGCCGCTGGAGCGAGGGAAAGAGACTGAGAAGTTTGCCAACGGTGCCATGCAGCATGGCATCGACACGTACAGGCAAGCGGGCATGGTCGAACGGTCAGCCAAGTGGCAGGCCGCTGTATGATGTGCGTGTTGTGCGACGCAGCGCTGCCGGGCAGCAGCAGCAGCAGCAGCAGCGTCATGCAGCACAGCATCGACGTGTTCAGGCAAGCAGGTGTTGGCGATGAAGTGGCAGGCTGGCGTGTTTTGAGGGCGGCTCCGCACTCCGCAGCGGTGGCAGCAGAAGAACCACCCCGATTTTCGGATTGGCTGCCGCCATCACAGCGGTGCACGCTGCGTACCGCAGCAGACCAAAACATGTGCCCCACGCACCGCCCTACGCCCCTCGCAGGGCGCAGGCGGCGCTGTTTGTGCAGGAGCAGCGCTCTCGCGAGTTCGCACATGACAAGATGCGCATCAACTTTGAGGGGCCAGTGGTCACGGTGAGCCATGCATCATGTGATGCTCAGCAGAGGTGCAGCTTGGCACGAAGGAGAGAAGGGTGCAAGCAGGTGCCATGTGCTACAGCTCATGCGCTCTGTGCCCACACAGGCCGAGCACTTGGAGGGTGCTGGTGAGCACGCATAGCCTGCTGCCCAGCTTCCCAGCTGCACTTGCGCTGAACACTGCCCGTCTACTGCCACCCTGCCATCCCCTTGCACGGCATCCTTCATCGGCAGGCGCTGTGCCCAGGCGTGCGCCGCTGCTTCGGGCTGGACATGCTGCCGGGCGGCCGGCGCGACGGGCAGCTCGTGCGCGCTGAGCCTGCTGTGGAGACCAGCGCAGACGCATCGCTGGTGTTCATCAGCAAGCACCCCCGCTTCTACCCCGCGCCCTGAGCATCACCAGCTGCATTCTCCTCCCTCCCCAGTCCAGCGGGACGTTGGCGGCGTGCAGCAGTCGGTAGCACCACGCCTGCCAGCGGCCAGGGGCTGGCTATTCGTCGGATTAGCAGGAGATTGGTAGACTGATGTATGGTGCCAATGTAATGAAATGTCAGGCAGCTTGCCATGTTGAGGCACACGCTAAGTGCCTACAAGACCGGAGATGCGGCAGCAGCAGGGTGGCGTAGCGTCAGCGGGGGCGCCGCTGCATGTTGAACCCTAGCTGGAGCCGCTTTGCAACACACGCTCAACACCGTCGCGGTGCGGCTCTTTTGGCGCCTTGGGAGCTCAAGCGAGGCAAGCAGGGCGAGGTTCCGCTCCACCACCTTGCCTTGGGTGCAGCATTGCGCCGTGGGCGCCGAGCATTGATGCATGCGCACGACTCGACGCATTATCAGACTGCGTTAGCGGCCCTGCGGCGCGCCTGCACGCAGTTTTGAGTGCTATCGGCCTGCAGGCGGGCTTGCAGGCCCTGCCGAATGCTTGCCCCAATCCAATCCTGCTCCAATAAGTTGCAGACCATCACGCCGGCCCATGCCGACCACTCGCGCCCAGACGGCGCCGCCGCCGCTGGCGTTGCTCGAGGCGTGCCTGCGGGGCAATGCTTCCATGGTGGCCCGCCTGCTGGAGGGGCCGGGTGCAGGTGGGGTGATGTAACTGTTGCGCAGTTGCACTCCACGTCCTAGTGCCATGAAGCCGCGGATTGACAAGCAGCTGTGGCTCAGCCTGCATCTTGCCAACTTGACGTCCTGTTTGCAGGCATGCTGCAGCGCGAGGGCCCTAGCGGCCTGACGACGCTGCATGCTGCCGTGCTTGGCGGTGCAGTGGCTGCCTTGCCGCTTCTTGTGGCAGACGCAGACGACATTGACGCCTGCCTGGACTTTGAGGATGGCGGTGCTGCTTTGTATCAGCTCCTGAGCCGCTGCCTCACCCGCTGGCCTCATCTGGACCATGGAAGCACGGCACTTGCGCTGGCTGTGAGGTGCGGCGAGGAGCTGCGGGTCAGCCGCCACTGCTGTTTTGGTGAAATTAAACGTGAACTAGCTGTCATGAGGTTGCAGTCAGGCAGTATACTGGCAGCGAAACTAAGGCATGACGCTGTTCTACCAGCGGACTGCCCACAATCCGCTGCAGGGTGCGCGACGGCGCCGCCGTGCAGCAGCTGCTGCGGCTGGGGGCCAGCCCTGCGGCAGGCAGCTGGCGAGGCAGTGCACTGCAAGCCCTGGCAGACGTTGTGCCCTCCGGCGCGGCTCCCTTCCAGCACATTGTCGAGCCATTTCTGCTGCGCGGCTTGGACCCTCTGGTGCCCGGCTGGAGAGGCGCTCATACCCGCAGCCTGCTGCTTGACTGCAATGAAACCCTGCAAGGGCACCTGCTGGCACACTTGCAGGGACTGCAGGAAGCAGGTCAGCTGCAGCTGAGCAGCACGGGCCAGGCTGTGCAGCTGTTGCTGGGGGCAGCCCGGTATGGCAGCCCGCTGCAGCAGGAGCTGCTGGTCATCGCCGGTATTGCTGCCCTGGAGCGCTTGGTAGGCGTGCGGGCAAGCACAGCACTGGGCACAGCCCCAGCTGCGCCCCAGCTAGACAGCGGTGATGCGCAGCTGCTGCAGCAGCTGCTCCTCTCGTTTGTTGCTGAGCGGCGGCCATGGTTCCTGCAAGTCCTGCTGGGCAGCCGCCTGCCACTCAACCTGCTGCTACAGACGCCGCTCTCAGGCGCCGCTTCGGCCAGCCTTCACACCAGATCTCTGTATGCAAAGGCGGCCCTCAGCAAGGCAGGGGCTGAGAAGTGCCGCCTGCTGCACCAGGCGGGCGCGCCACTCACCGCCGGCGATCTGTACGCTTGCATCGACGCGGTGTCGCGCACAGGTCTGATGCCGCTGCTGGCGTGCGGCACGCCGGCGGTCGACACCAGCCAGCCCACCAGCCAACCGGGGGCAGCCCCTGTCTGCTACTCTTGCCCCATCCACCGGACGCTGCACAGGCTCAAACTGGTGAGTGGGGTCAGTTGGGCCTGCATGAGGTTGTTGAGCATGCGTTTAGCAAATGGTGAAGCTCTGAAGTCCTCGCTAAGTTCAGTCACTAACCACCTGCTTGCATCGGTTTGCATGTGTGCAGATCAGGTTCAAGTGTGAGCCTGTGAGCGATATGGCAGCCAAGATGGAGTGTTTTGGGCTGCGGCTGTTGGAGGAGCTGGCGGCAGCTGGCTACCGGCCCTGCACCTGGCAGGGAGTGCCCATGCCAGCCTTCCTGCAGCCCACTGAGCCAGAGCGTGTGCTGCCGGTGCTGGATCCGTTTGATTTGTATTGCCCAGAGCGCTCGGCTGCACTGGGCCTGCCCACCGCCCGCTGCTACATCCGCAGCCCAGATGAGCCCTGGGGCCACTTCCAGATCACTGAACGGTGAGCGGCGACCCCAGGCTGTGCTTGGGTGTTGCAAGAGTTTGTGCCTGGGCATGGGGCTGGATCAGCTTCTGAAGCCTGCAGTGCACACTGCACGGTGTTCTCTGTGCAAGCGTGCCAACGCCCTGCGTGCCCAACCTGCAGGGTGTTGTTTGTGGCGCGAGGCGGCGGCTGGAGCCCTGCCACCCACCACCACTGGCCTGACAGCTTCAAAGCCACCGCACGCACCTTCCTGCTCACCGCACACGCCACCGCAGCTGCTCGGTGTGCAGCAGAGGGGCCAGTCACACGGGCACGCGGCAGGCGGCGGACGTGTGCAGCTTTGACTGTTCCGGCAGGCGGCAGCGCCCCTCCAAGCTGCTGCCTGGGTGACTTGCCACCTGAGGTGCTGCTGCACATACTGCGCCTGGCGGCCATGCTGCTGTCCAGCTGGCTAAAGCCTTATCCAAAAGACCAGTAGGCCGATTTGCGGCATGCTGGGCAGCTCCTGCTGCTAGGGTTTTGTTGCATTCCCCCAACCAGTCCTGCTCGGGCCTATGTGTTGCCCTGCCACCCCATCTGCTGTCCTGCTACACATCAAACATCACAGTCTTGTTCCGATACATTGCATAGTTGCTTACAAAACTTCACATGTGTAAAGATTCAAGTGTGCAAGGCCTGTCCTGCCACCCAGGCCCTGCTGCTCAGCCGCGCCAGCCCTCTGCCGCCAGCAGCGCCGCCAGCTGCTCCTCCCGCTCTGCTGCATCCCCAAACTGCGCCCGCCGCCCGTGGCCCGGCAGCACTGTGAGGAAGGGCAGCTGCCTCAAGCCTGCCACGCTGTCCAGCTGCTGTGAGACGCTGTGCCAGTTGTAGGCTTTGAAGATGGTGAGCCGCCCCAGCCGTTGGCTGTACGCCAGGTGGTCCCCTGTGAACAGCACGCCGCCATGCGGCCGGTACAGCAGGCTGACACAGCCGGCGGTGTGGCCGGGCGTGAACAGCAGCTGCACATCGGCCTCAGCATCCACCTCGCTGCTGCTGCTGCTTTGCGGCTGGGTGCTGCTGCTGCTGCCGCCGCTGCTGCTGCCGCCACCCTCCGGCAAGCTCCAGGGCCCCTCTCCTTCCAGCTGCACCTCACACTGGCTGCAGGCAGGGCAGATGCAGGCAGGGGCAGGAAGTCGATTTGCAGGAAGGCACAGACAGGCAAGCTGTTGGTAGCTCCCCACACACAGCTGGTAGGCGTGCCACCCTGCCACCAACAGCCTGCTGCCTGCACACTGCCCCACACATGCCCCTCACACAAGCGCAGCGACTCACTCGGTACCCTGCCGCCGCGACACCTCCAGCCGGTGAATGATGCGTTGGGCGCCAAAATGCGCCGCCCATGCGGCATGGTCCCCCACATCGTCCCTGCAGCACAGCACCCATGCGGCAGGCAGGCACAGCGGTGGACAGCGCAACCAGCACACTGGCCACGGCTATGCTGCCCAGCGACACGTAAACACGGCATGCCGGAGGTGCGCACCTCCCTGGCCTGAAGCAGGCAGCTGCAAAGGAGTGCAAGCCGCAGCGCAGGTGCTCAAGCCTACAAGTTCCCACCTGTGCGTCAAGAAGATCCACCGCACGCCACCCAGCGCCGCCAAGCGCTGTGCCAGCAGAGGCGTCCAGCGCGGCACATCCACCAGGATGTTGCCCTGGTGGGGAGGAAGGGGGGGCACGACAGTTGAGGGGGCACCGAGGGCTGTGGCCTGGTTGTAGCCTGCGCACCAGCCTCCTGCTGTGCAGCGAAGCCCTTGCCTGGTGCTCAATGAGATGGCAAAGCAGCCGGAAAACAACGCATGGCCAAGCACCCACCTGCGGCCGCCTGATGAAGTAGGCTGTCGCGCCAAACGATGCCTCTGCGGCAAAGCCGGTGTGGTACACGCCGGGGCAGCCGGGGATGGGCAGCGGAAAAGTCTCTTGGGCAGCCTTTAGCTCGCCTGGCTGCCGGTCGGTGCAGTGAATGGAGAAGGTGGGGCATGATAACAGGGCCTGCAGGTAGGGCAATTGTGTCGAGAGAGGGCGTTGGAGCCGCTGCTCGCCTGCCGCAGCAGCAAGTTGCCTGTCCGTCTTTCCGTCACAGCAGGGTTGCCGGCTTCAAGGAGGCATGTTCACAGCACTAATTGTACGCATAACCCACCCCCAGCCCTACCTGCAGCGCCACCAGCCGCTGCTCCGCTGTTGACGGCTGCACAGCCACCACGCTTTGCCCGCTCTCCTGATCGCGGCGGAAGGTCGCTGGCGCCATCCAGCGGCATGTATCGCAGTCAATACACGTGTGGTCGACGTACATGGAGCCAGGGACGTTGGCTTCGTGTGGAGCTCGCTGGACCTGCCGTGCAGGCTCGTGCCGACCGGCAGCGGCAGCAGCCGTGTGGGGAGCTCGCTGGCCCTGCCGCGCAGGCACGTGCCGACCGGCAGCGGCAGCGGTGGCGGCGGTGCTGCTGCGGCGGCCAGGCGTCCTGGCGTTGGCGGCGTGCGACGAGCATCCAGCACCCTGCCACACCCTGTGGGCGGGCGCGGAGCACCGGGCGCGCATCGCCGAGAGCAAAGCGGTGTGGGGCTCTGCTGCCGGCCGGTGCCACTCTCGGGAGACGGACTAGAAACAATCCGCGGTCTATTGGCAGCACAAAGAAGCGCACCCGCTGGCGATCGGAGGGCACTGGCATCCACCGCCGCCACCACATCAGCGGCAGCGGCAGGTGCCGTCCTCTCGCTGCGTGGAGTTGCCATGCAGCCTCACGTGCTGCGTTCTGCGGTGGTCCTAGCGCCTGATGAGCTCTACAAATTCATTTGAGCAGCGGCAGCGGCCATCAGGCGCAGGAGGCGCTCACTCAAGGTGCTGCACCTCGCCCTCCGGATCTGCCTTGCTGGGTGCAGCGGGCGGTGCCTTCGATGCAGGCTCGGGTGCATCGGAGGGGTAGGCGGTTTGATTGAAGAGCAGTGTGTTTGTTGTGAGACTTCTTGTGGCTGACAAGGCCAACTCCAAGGATCGCAGCCAAGCAACAGCGGCTGCGGCAGCGCTGGCGGCACCCACGCCGCATGGGCAGCTTGTGCGCATCTGGGCGCCCAGGCTGCCCCATTCTCAGCTTCCCCCCTGCAGCGGGCCCCCTTCGGCCGAGCTGTGGCCACCCAGGAGGCTCTGGGCTGCACCAGCTGTTGGCCGGCCGAGCCCGCGAGCCCCGTGATGGACGAGAACGCTGGCCAGGGGGCCTGGAAGTGCCCAGTGCCGGTGAGAGGTGGCAGCCGTGCTGCTGGCCGCCCAGGCAGTTCGAACTCGCCCCGCAGCTGCCCCCACTCTGCACCCTGCCGATCACCTCGGCCCTACTGCATGCCTCAAACACTGCAGGGATGCGGCAAGCACTTCCTGGAGCTGTGGTGAGCCCGGCGGGTGGGAAGCGGCGGCTGCGATCGGCGGCGTTCGCAGCCGCACCGTCCCCGCCAGCGCTTCATTCGAACGTCTGCCCCTTGCCTACTGCCCCTGCCTGCAGGCGGCTGCGTGATCACCACCGGGCGTCGCGCGGCATCAGAGGTGGGCTGTGGCGAGCCGCTGAAGCTGGTTCCTCTGGTGGGTGGGTGCTCGGTCAGTGCGGTCACCGCTCCAACTACACCTTGCTGCAGGCAAGGGCGGGCACGGCACCGAGCTGCTGCACTGCCCGCGCTGCTACGAGGTGCTGCCCAAGCAGGTGGGTGGCGCTGCCTGCCCATTCACATGCTAACCGACACAAGCATCGGTGCACAAGCCAGCCAGCCTTGGACGCCGCCGCCCCTGACATTGTGCCTGCTCCCCTTCCTCTCTTGACACTCAGAAGGAGGGCCGGCACCGATGCAAGGGCCCGCCTGCGCCCGGGCCAGCAGCTGTGGCAGCTGCAGCAGCTGCTGCTGCTGAAGCCAGCAAAGTAGCAGAGGCAGAAGCGGCGGCGGCAGTGGGAGCAGATCATGCCAAGCGGGGCGCGGCGGCAGGCAAGAAGCGAGTGCGCTGGGCGCTGCCCGACTCAGATGAAGAGGAGGAACACACAGATGGCAGTGGGACCAGTGACGATGAGGAGGAAGATGGGCCCATGAAGCGACGGGCAGCCGTGGCGGCGGCAGTAGCGGCAGCGGCAGCGCAGGAGTCGCCGCTGCGCCCAGCACCTGCTGCGCCCGCTCTGTCCACGCCACGAGGCGCGGCTGCTGCCCAGCTGCTGGCCGGCCTGCGAGGCGGCCCACTGATCCTGCCTCCAGCGCAGCCGCTGGGGGCTGGCAAACCGTCGCTGCAGGGTGCCACTTGGTGGCAGTCAGCCGTGCGGCCCGAGCTGGTGCAGCAGCGAGTTGCTGTGCCAGCTGCAACGCCTGCCGGCGGGGCTGCGGCGGCACCTGCCGCCGCCATGCGCTCTGTGGCGGGGCCACCGGTGCTGCCCCTGCAGGCGCCTGCGGTGCTGCCGCTGGCGCCTGTGCTGCTGCCGTTTGCAGGCGCTGTGCCTGCACCCGTGGCAGCGCCGCTTCAGGCGTCGGTGCCCCAGGCGCTGCCACCGCCGCTGCCTCAGGTGCCGCTGCCCCAGGCGCTGCCACCGCCGCTGGAGCACGCTCTGGGGCAGCCAGCAGGCCTGGCCGTGGCGGCCTCTGTGGGTGAATTGCTCCTGCTGCTCAAGGTGGGTGCTGGTGAGGAGGTGGTTGAGGTGTGGTTGATTTGCACGACGGGCACTGTGCGCTGCGCGCCAGGGCAAGCCAACAATATGGCTTAATGTTTCACGGGCGATCCTGCTCCCCCTTGCTGTCCGCAGACTGTGGTGCCGGCGCCAGATGCCGAGGCCTTCGTAGGGCTAGTGTTTGAGGTGTGCTTGGGAGGTGTGCCTGCCTGCTGTCCTGCAAACCAGCAGCGCCCCTTGCCCCTGCCTTTTGTCTAAGTTCGTTGCCCGCTTGCCACACTCTCCTTGCCACAGTCGGTACTGCCCTTCCACTACCCTTGCAGGACCAGGCACGCATTGTGGAGGCGCAGGGCGGGTCCACCGCGGATGAACTGCTGCAGGCCCTGGCTGCAAGCCTGCCGGAGCGGTGCGCGGCAGTGCGCCGGCTGATCCAGTCAAAGGTGGGTGCTGGGGGGCGGAGGCTCAGTGCTGGACATTGGGTGCTCAACAGAGCTTGAAGGCGTGGGGATGTGCTGCACCGTGGGCAGCCCTGTGTGAGCGAAGGAGTGGATCGCTTGCTAGGCATGCAGAATAACTGCAGAACCCCACCTAGCATTGCTCCGCAGGCGCATGCCCTGCTGGCGGACCGCGTGACCTCTGCCGTGCGGGTCAGCCGGCTGTCCAAGCTCATGGCCTCTCTCAATGCAGTTGCAGCGCAGCACGTCCAGCAGCAGCAGCAGCAGCAGCAGCAGCAGGCTGTCCACTCGACGGCTGTGCCGATGAGCTGAATGCTGGTAGCAAGGAGCAGAACGGCGGTGAGTAGCAGGCAGCAGAACGTGACAGCCGGAATTAGGTAGCAGCGGCATGCGTACGGCAGTAGCGCCCAGTTTAATCTATACCACAGTGCAGTGTAACCAGCGGTCGAGTTTGCACAGGCCGAAGGGCTAGACATGCGCAGTGGAGGCTGGGCGCTGCTGCCGAGCCGCCGCTGCTGCCGTCGCTGCTGTGGTCATGTCCGCGGCTTTGAACGCACCAGTCGGTGTCGTGCAAGCTTGTAGGTTGTCCAGCAGCTTGTCGGGATGGGAACGCTGCAGTTCTGGCCGCTCGAGGTGCGGGCGGCGGTAGGGCTGTTCCGCTGGCTCGGCCGGCTGCTGTGATCGCGTGCTCGCATGTTGCTACGCACGCTGAAAACCCGACCCGCCTTGCGCCGCAGTCGAAGGTGGACGTCACCTTCTGGCCGCCGCTGGGCGAGCTCAAGCTGCACTCGCTGAAGCTGGATGAGGGCCCGCTGCCTCTGACGGCCTTCTGGGCCGCCAGCGACCGGGCGGAGCAGCCAGGCCTGTTCACCGTTGCGGCCGCATCGTTGCCCGCCGGCGGCACCGGTGCGGCTGGTGAGGCAGACGCGGCCGGCGTTCCGCCCCGCAGCTATGCGGCGCAGGGCGAGCTCTACGTGCTCAACACCGTGGAGCGCCTGCCCAAGTTTGATCGCAAGGCGGCGGTGCAGCGGGTGCGCCTGGCAGTGGAGCAGTGGCTGGCGGATGTGCTGCACCGTGCTGGCTACAGGGGCTTGTAGCCGTGAAGCAGACAGCTTTTGATCGCCCACCCATGCTGCCATATCACCATGCTGCAGGTGTGCGACCGCGTGTGGGCCGCCATTCAGTCGGGGGAGGCCGAGGCACTGCCCGCCCTGCTGCAGCCGCTGGTGCTGCTGGCCCACTGCGACCTCAAGCACTTCAAGTACCGGTGAGGAGGAGTAGCAGTTTGTGAGGTGGAAGGTGAAGGCCGGCGGCTTGCAGGTTCTGGTGCTTTGGCCAGGGAAGCAAGCCTGAGGTGCTGGCTCCACACTGCCACCGCACCCAATCCCTTCCTGCATGCAGGTACTGGTTTGCATTCCCCGTCCTGCAGCCACCCGTGCCCTTCACACTAGCAGCCCCTGTCACTAGCTTACAAGCGGCACTGGGTGATGCATCAGCCGCAGCAGTGGCAGAGGCATGCAGCAGCCATGTGGTAGCCGCAAATGGCACCCCAGCGTGGCTAGTTGTCGTGGGAAGCGATGGGCAGGCGGCCACCGCACCACTCACAGACTGGCACAGCCTGCAGCAGCAAGCAGATGGCAGCAGCGGCGGGAGCCGGGTGTACCTAGCAGTGGCGGACAGCAGTGACCAGGAGGCTTACCCTGGCTGGCCGCTGCGCAACCTGCTGCTGCTGGCGGCGTCCAGGTGGGTTTCTGGGTGTGCAGCACGGCAGTGCTCCGCATGTTGCCTGCCTGAACATGAAGCGGCTGTGACAGTTGGGGCGTAGTGCTGCCCCGGCACTGCATTTTCTACAACTTGGCCTTCCATGTTTCTGCAGGTGGCGCTGCCGGCAGCTGGCGGTGCTGTGCCTGCGCGAGCGGCACGGCCGGTGCGATGCCGCCGCCAGCCTGGCGCTGCAAGTGGACCTGCCGGAGCTGCCAGCTGGCTTTACACCCGTGCCAGTGGGAGGGTGGGAGCCAAACGAGCGAGGAAAGTTGGGAGTGCGGACCGCCGACCTGGGGCCCAGCATGGACCCAAAGAGGTGGGCTGGGACTGCGCGCAGTATGCTGCTTTTGGGTGCTGCACTGCCCATGTGTCGATGCTTGCTGCCATTTTCCGCAATGCCCGGCGGCCAGCATGGATGATCCAGCGCACAACAACACCTCTCCCTCACGCAATCAATCCCCATGTGCGGCCCATCTTGCATTGCAGGCTGGCTGAGTCAGCGGTGGAGCTCAACCTGCGGCTCATGCGCTGGCGGGCGGCGCCATCCCTGGATGTGGGGGCCATTGCAGGTGGGGCAGTGCTCTGGGGATGCACAGGGGCTGCAGGTGCTGCTGCTGCTGCTCGAGTGTATTGGGCAGCATGTGCCACGGTGCAGTGCTGATGTGCCCACCACAGCGGCGCTGCATGCTTGCAGCTGTGCTTCGCCTGAAATCTGAACCTGCGCCCCTCCCCGCCCCCACCCCTGTCTCTTGCGCAGCCGCGCGCTGCCTGCTGCTGGGTGCGGGCACACTGGGCTGCTCCGTGGCGCGCACGCTGCTGGGCTGGGGCGTGCGGCGGATCACTCTGGTGGACAACTCGCGAGTGGCCTTCAGCAACCCGGTGAGGCAGCGGGCGGCTGCTGTTCTGCATGCGGCAGGCATCGTTTGGAGGGCGATAGCAAGACTAAGCGGGCATGCGTGTGCCGTGAAAGCTGGCCACTCACAAGCCAAGGCTTACAGCATTCTTCCGTACGTGCGTTCCCGCGCCCCTTTTGCCCGCCGCAGGTGCGCCAGTCGCTGTTCAACTTTGACGACTGCTTGGCCGGCGGCAAGCCCAAGGCGGCAGCCGCTGCCGAGGCGCTGCAGCGCATTTTCCCGGGAGTGATGGCCCGCGGCGTGCAGCTGTCCATCCCCATGCCTGGGCACCCCATTGCGAGCGGGGAGGTGGATCAGGTGTGCCTGGGCAAGCACAGCGCTTGAAGTGCGCCATTCTTAGCCGGGTCAGCTTCATGTGTCCTGAAAGGGCCCAAGGCAATGCCCAGCTTGTCGCAGCGGCTCAGTGCGCGGCCAAGCAAGTGCTATAATACACACCTCATGATTGTGGCAACTGCCGTGCTGCAGGTGCTGGATGACATCGAGGCACTGGAGGCTCTGGTGGACGAGCACGATGTGGTGAGAAGTTGTGGTGTAAAACGGCCACTTGAAAGTGCATGCAGAGTGAGCGCAGCACATGCAGCGACAGATGCGTGTGCACCTTCTTACTCACATGGGTTAATGCACCGTTTTGGCGGTATCTCATGTGTGCTGCCCCTCCCGCCCCCGCAGGTGTTCCTGCTGATGGACACGCGGGAGAGCCGCTGGCTGCCCACCCTGCTGTGCGCGGCCCGGCCCGGCAAGCTGGCCATCAACGCCGCCCTCGGCTTTGACGGCTTCATGGTGAGAGGAGAGCTTGCTTTGTTGTGTGCCTGGCTGCTGGGTTGGTGCTGCTGTTGCCCAGTCAAGGACACAAGGGCTGGTGTTGCCACGGCTGATGGGAATGAGCCGATTCTGAGTCCCTGCTGCCAGCCATTCCAACCCCGCAGGTCATGCGACACGGGGCCGCTGTACCGCTCCTGGAACAAGCCGGCAGCAGAGTGGCAGCAGCAGCAGCGCAGCAGCAGCTGCAGGGCCTGAGCCTTGAGGCAGCAGCAGCTGCGGGTGGCGGACAGCCCAGCAGCGGCAGCGCAGGCAGCGGCAGTGGGCAGCCCGGCGGTTTGAGCACCGAGCAGGGCAGCAGCTCAGGTGCCGCTGCCGCAGCTGCTGCCTTGCCGCCCCAGCAAGAGCGGCTGGGCTGCTACTTCTGCAATGATGTGGTGGCTCCAGTCAACTCCACAATTGAGCGAGCCATGGACCAGCAGTGCACAGTGGCTCGCCCAGGTCTAAGTGCCATAGCGGGCGCCCTGGCCGCTGAGCTCATGGCAGCGGTGCTGCAGCACCCGCTGGGCGCAGCAGCGCCGGCAGCCGGCAGCGCGGCCTCCCGCTCCCTGGCAGCAGCCCACGATCTGCCGCTAGGGGAGGCGCCGCACATGATTCGTGGGCAGCTGGGCGGCTTCTCACAGATGTGCCTCACGGGGCAGGCCTTCCGCCAGTGCACTGCCTGCTCGCCGGCAGTGGTGGAGCGGTACCGCCGGCGGGGCGCCGATTTCCTGCTGCAGGTGGGCAGCGAATGGGGGTCTGGGAAGTTGCTAGTTGAGAGGCGTTTGGCAGGGGAGCAGCTCGGCTCACGGGGGAGTGTGCCTCCCTGCCTCCTTGCCCCCTTCACTTGCCTGGCCCGCCCTTGAGTTGCCCACACGTGCTGCCGCCGGCCTCCACTCCTCCACATCCATGCAGGGCCTGCTGGACCCCAAGAGCTTGGAGGACCTGACTGGACTGACGGAGCTGCATGCAGCCAGCGAGGCGGCGCTGGAAGCGTGGGAGGCCTCGGACGAAGAGGAGGAGCAGGAGGGAAGCGGGGCGGGGCGGCAGGGGCGGGCGAGCGGTGGCGGCGGGGATGCCGATGAGTGGTGCGAGCTCTGAGGGCCGCCCGCCGTAACGTGCATAACTGCACCATAGGACTGACTGTACTTTTCTATTGTTGCTCCTGGAGCCGTGCTCCTTGCGCAAGTGTATAGCAGCAAGCACGAGAATGAATGAGCTAGCGCCGCCGCCGCCGCCAGGTCACGCACCGCCAGGCGACTGGGAACAGGCTGAGCCAGGCTTTCCCTGTTTCAGGCATCGTGCCTCAGTGCTCAGAGGCGTGCAAAGTGGCCCAGCTGCCTTGGACAGGGGTTGGCTCTCACTGGCCAGCACCGATCCTACAGCAAACGAGCGATCGACTGCGCACAGCAGCAGCAGACGCCAGGCTGATCCAACACCCTAACCGACCCTGCACGGATCCCCACGAGCGCTGCCGCGGCCGCCGCTACCCCCCCGCCGCGATGCCTTCCCTGCGGCTGTTCGGCCGCAGGTGGGATGAGTTTGTCTCTGTTTTGTTCACGGCGACCTTCAGTAGTGTGCCTGAGCTGTTTGCATTGAATGCGCCAAAGCTGTGCCCGCAGCTCGTCGCTGCAGGGCCCTGGCCGCCGCGGATGGCGTTCCTAGCACCCTTCCACTCAACTCTTCCACCCTACCTGCTTCAGGTGGCATCTCGCCGACGACGTGCTCCCGCTGGTGGCGCTTGCTGTCTTCATTCCCTCTGCGGCCTTCTGCATCACGTATGCGGCCGTGCTGCCGGCTGTGCACCACCGCCCAGGGTGCAGCGGCGCACACGCTCGCCTGCGAGAGTCGGTCGTCTGGGGCACGCTTGCTTTTGCCGTCCTTCACATGGTGCTCAGCGGCGCGATTGTGCGATTGGGTCTGAGAGGTGAGTGAGGCGCTGGTGGTGGTGCCTGTCAGCGCAGCCCCTTTGCTACGAGCATGAAAATCAGCGCCGAGCAAGGCCAGACCTGGCCCGCACCTGCTTTTCGGCACCTGCTCTCCAACAATGCAGGTGCGCCGTTTGAGGCCTCCAAGCGGCGCCTGGTTGGCCCCCTGGTGTACGTGCACGCCCTGCTGTGGCTGTGCTGGCTGGGATACATGCCCTTTGCCCTGTGGACCATCCACCACATCCAGGTGCGCTCAAGACACAGGCGGGGCAGGGCAGGCGGGTCGGGCGGAAAGGGGGAGGCAGGCAGGGCAGGGAAGCCTGGGGGGTCGGGCTGTGCAGCGCACTCTGGTACCCACCCGCTGCAATTGGATCCCCGAGCAGGCCTACTGCTGGACGGAGCCGCTGCGCGATCTGGAGCTGGCTGCCCTCTACACCTCCATCGCTGTCTACTTTGCCATCTTGTGAGCCGCATGCATCAACGCTGGTCAGCGATAGTTGTCAGGGTCAGCCACCGCGTACGCTGCCATTGTCTGCACCGCTGACCCTGCATGCGCAGGGCGAGTGCTCAAATGTGCAAATCCCAACCGCGCCCCTTGTACCCCGCAACCGGACCTGACTTCCTTTGCCCGCAACCCATTCGCTCACCGCCACTCTCCCTCCCTCCCTTGCAGCCTGACCTTCTTCTTTGCGCTGAACGCCCTGGCCAACTACGACCCTTACCAGCGCTGGCGCATCCGGCTGGAGTACTTTGCACGCAAGCTGGGCTGTGCAGAAGACATCAATGCGACCGACCAGTGGGAGGGAGAGGGGTGAGCGGGCAAGCGGTGCGGTTCCCTTTCCAGAGGGGATCTGCGGCATCGCCAAGATGTTCTGCTCTGAAATGACACAGCTTTCCAGGCAGCTGTTCCCAGGTCTTTCTTCACGTTCACCTGGGCCCAACTCTGCTGATCGTGCTTGCAGGCAGGGCGGCGGGGCGCCGCTGGAAGAGATTGCCGCCTCGTTCGCCCGCTTCTTTGGCAGCATTGACCTGGAGAAGCTGGACATTGTGGTGGGCTTTGTGCTGGTGGAGGTACTGCAGGCAAGGCGTCTCACGCAACAGGGAGGATGCGGCATTTTGTGCCTGCAGTGCATGTGTGACGCGTACCAGCTGGTTTGGTTTGGTTGCCCTTGCGAAGACGTGACTGTGAAGCTGCCTGGCCCTGCTTTCAATCACCTCGTTGCTGCAGGTGCAGCAGCGGAAGGCAGCCATTGCTGACCGGCTGCGGCAGGCGGGCATAACCATCAACCACAGCGGGGTGCCTAGCGGGGACGGGCAGCAGGAGGCGGCTGGATCAGCCGGTCCCGGCAGCAGCCGCACCCACAGCAGCACTCACGCTGCAGCCGACGGCGGCGGCGCCTCGGCACTGGTGGGCACGGCAGATAGCGCACCGAACGGCGAAGTGCGGATTGGCGTGGAGCGCGGTTTCCGGCGGTGGATGAGGGAGGTGTCAGGTCAGTGCTGCGAGGTCTAGGGCTCCTGGGAACTACAGCTGAGCAGCACATGCCTTGCTGCCCTCGCTGCGTGTAGTCACCCCTTCAGCCTGCCTTCCCCTGAACTGGGCATCACTGTTAGTGAGCAATTTACATGCATGCGCTACCCATGTGCCCTGCCGGGCGCAGAGGGCAACCGGCTGTGCGTGACGCCCTCCCGATGGGGCGCCAAGCTGGCACCGCAGTTGAGCCCCCAGGAGAGCGCTGAGATCTACACGGGTGGGTACATGGCTTGGTGTGCTTGCTGCTGAGGTGGCGGCCTGATGTTGCCTCCCTGCCAACAATTGCTGGATATCGGCTGAGCTGTACGCGCCCCAAACCCTGCTTGCGGTGCTTGCTGAACATGCCTGGCGCCAGGCTGCAAGGACTACGTTGCACTGGACGACCTGCTGGAGGCTCAACGCTGGGCCAACTTTGCAGTGGCTGCCTAGTAAGCAGGATGCGGTGGCCGGGCCTGGGGCTGTGCTGGCTGTGCTGGGAGGAAGGTCTCGTGGTGTGCACACCAGCGTTGTCTACTTGCTTGCCTCAACAGCCTCTCTCCCCTTCCTGCCATGCAGCGGTGCATCTGGATATCTCTGGAACCGTCCCAAGTGAGCGATTGGGGCATGGCGTGCCGGAAGCATGGCAGGCAGGCAGCTAATCGCAGCATGCTTTGCCATGAAGTCGTGCCGGCTTGTTCGACCGGCCGGAATGAACGACCAGCACTTGCTGTCCTCGCACTCACCCACCCACCTGCAGCATGTGCTTCTGTTGCACGCCGCCCTATTGGCACGCGCGCCTGCACCTGAAGCGGCTGGTGCGGCCAAAGGCTCGGATCGCAGCTGGTGCCCTGCCGCCGGTGCAGCAGAAGCTGCGTGAAGGCAGCCGCTACGTCAGGCACTACGTGGCCGCGCAGCAGGTGGGTAGCTGAGGAACGGCAAGTGGGCATGCTATTTGGAATGGCTGGCTCCAGGCACGTATGTGCGATCGCTACTCGCCGCCTTGAGCTGCCCCATGCACGTGTACCAGCCTGGCACCATCCCGCTTCTCAGCCCAGCTTTCAGCGCTCGGCGCCTGCCTCTCAGCCTGCCTCTCAGCCCCGCTTTCCTGTCATTCCCCCAGGTGGCGGGCATCCCAGCAGAGGACTTTGTGTACATCAGCTTTGCCAATGCAGCCCTGGGAGCCACACCCTACATCATCGCGCTGCACAGGTGGGCTAGGGCAGCTGCTGACAGATGAGTGTCATGCCTGTGGGCGCGGCCTGCAGCGCTCGACAGCCCTTCGCCCATTCATCACACAGCCGTTGCCGATCCGGCCGCCGACACCGTGCAGGGAGAGCCGTACGGTGGTGCTGGCGCTGCGGGGTTCGCACTCCATGGCGGATGCTGTCACAGACCTGATGGACCGCCCAGTGGACATCTGCGACTGGCTGCCTGAGCAGTTTCGCCAGGTGCTGCGGCCGTGCTGCTGGGCAGTGTTGCGAGTGTCATGCTGCCGGGAGGTTAAGAAGGGCTTAAGATTGCAGGGGCAAGGGCTCGTCTTGGCTGTTGGGAGGCCGACGCCCTGCCTATTGTGGCTCGTAATTCACACTGGTTTGTGTGCCCTCACCTGAAGCCACCGGTTAGTTGTACCCTTGCCACAGGAGCACCCCGAGCTGTCCGAGGCGCGAGTGCACCTGGGCATGCTGTCGGCGGCCAAGGCGGTGCTGCAGGTGCGTGCCGCTTAACCTTGTATGGCTCGTAGCTGGCCAACTGCCGCACCAGCTCTACTCAGCATTTCCGGCATGCTGTGACAGCCGATGGGGCAACCGCGCAATGGAGCACCTGCTCTCCCCAAGCATCCATCAGGTGCCCAACCGGCCTTCCAGCAGCCCCCTCTCACCGCCCGCACTCCCCCAGGACCTTAACAAGCACCAGATCCTGTCCATCCTGCTGACCGGCCAGCCGCTGGCCCCTGAGGAGCGGCGGCGCCAGCAGGGCCTGCACACCCTGAGCGAGGAGCAGCAGGAGCGGTTCAGCCAGCTGACGCGCCCTGCGGCCGGGCGGGGGCGGGAGCGCGTATCGTTGCGAGGCCTGCCTGGCGACGGCGAAGCAGAATCCGATGCCTCGCATGGCAGCATTGCTGCAGCGGAGGGGCAAGTGCCTCCTCCTGCGCGTGGCCGCGGGGCGGGTGGCAGCAGGCAGCACGTGAAGCAGGGGCAGCAGGGGCAAGATGAGGAGGTTGAAGATCGTCTGTCCCCAGAAGATTTCCAGCACCTGCTGCGACACCGTGGGCTGGACTGCCGTGGCTGGAAGCTGGTGGTGGCAGCTCACTCTCTGGGGGCGGCGGTGGCTGCGCTGGTGGGCATGCACTTCCGCTCATTTGCGCCAGGTGGGCGGCCTGGCTGCAAGGCAGGGGCGGCGTGTCATCAGCCTCGCTGTGCAGCTCTGTACCACATGCCGCTGCAACATGCTGTGCGACCGTTGTGCGATGCTCTGTGGGTGGGTGAGAATCCTGGCTGTCAGCCCTCAGGGCCCTGAGGGCCCTCAGGCTGTGGTTCCGCATGCAGACACCAAGGTGTGGGCCTTCAACCCGCCCGGAGGCATGGTGTCTGCCAACCTGTCCCACGCACTTGAGGGATTTGTGACCAGCGTGCGTTGCCAGAGCAGTGCTGGACATGTGTGCTGCTGCGGAGATTGCATTGTTGAGCGGCCTGCCGGGCACACTGTGTGTGCGTAAAGCCCAGCAGGATGACACAGGCTCCTCCTCATGCGGCTCCCCTCCTCACCGCACTGCCGCAGGTGGTTGTGGGCAAGGACGGCATTTCCCGCCTGGGGACGGTCACATTTGAGAACCTGCTGGACCAGGTGGGCGGTTCGTTATTTTGAAGTTCAACATGTCTGTGGGTGTGTGTTGCCTGCGATCTGCTCTGTGGGGAAACCTGTTTGGTTTCCGTGCTTCGTCGCCTCCACACCCGCATGGCCTCCCTCCCTCCAACTTCAGATGGTGCTGGCCCTGGCGCGCAGCCGCCTACCCAAGCTCAGTGTGCTGCTGCGCCTGCGCTCCAAGCGCCTGCGGCGGCAGCCCCCGGGGGAGCTGTTCCGCCCAGTTGACGACATCCCTGCAGAGGCCCTGAGCGTCGTGCGGCAGTGAGCTGCTGCACGGGGTGCTCTGCGGCACAGCTGGCTGCCAAGAGTCACCGGGCAGGCGCATGTTGCTGCTTGCAAGCAGGACTTGCAAGCATCAACTGTGTTGTGTCACAGGGCAAGCCCTGCATGCATCTCTGTTCCCCCCTGCACCTCTGCCCTCCTGTTGCAGATACTACGAGTCAAAGGGCACGTTTGCCCGCCTGCGTGTGCCCATGTTCCCGCCCGGCCGAATCATGCTGCTGCGCCGCCTCAAGCCGACACGGCACAGCAGCAGCAGTGGCAGCGGCGGCGGCGGCGGTAGTGGCGGCCAGGCGCTGCCTCAGCAGGTCCTGGGCAGATGGCGGGATGGGGATGCCAGCATGGCAGCCGGCGGTGTACAGCAGGTGCAGGACTGGCAGCGGCAGCGGGGCAGGCACTGGGATGCGGTGTGGGTGCAGGCTGAGGCTTTCATGTCTGAGGGCATCCTGCTGTCCAGGTGGGGCTGATGCGGGGGGCTGCTGCCTGTTAGTTTGCGGGACGCACACCTGCTCTGTGAGTAGCTGCTGGCCCGGCGGCAGAATTGGACGCTCAGCTGCTCTGGCGGCGCTGCTGGTGTGCCGCCAGGCCGCAGGGAGCTTACGCTGTACATGCTGCTGCACCCAGCCATCTGCTGATGCGCTCAGTGCGATGCCTGGGAATGCCATGCCCGCACCTCTGCAGCCACCAGGCCTCGGACCACTACACCGCCCGCCTCACGCAAGTGCTGGCAGACCTAACGGGGCGCCCCACCACAGAGCAGCAGGCCCAGGAGGAGCAGCAGGCTGGAGAGGGCGAGCCCTGAAGCCTAAGCCAACAGCGGCAGCCCTGCTTTGGCTGTCGAGTGTGGTGCCTGTTAACACCCTTCGTCACCAATGAAAAAGAAATGTAAAAGGTAGCTGCACATCTGTCAAAGCAAAGCTTGGGGAGCAGAGGAGCAGAAGAGCAGAGCAGAGCAAATGTCGCCGCAGTCGCCGCCGCTGCAGCTGCCCCCCTCACCACGACTGCTGCTCCTCTCCCCGCCCGCCCCGCCGCCACCATCGCTTCTTCCACGCCTCCCTGCGCCGCTGCCGAGCCTCCTCAGCTGCCGACCTGGCAGCTGCATCTTCAGAGAGCTCGGCCCCCCAGGCGCCGCCCAAGCCGCCACCCAGCAGCACGCTGAATGGATCCTCTCCGGCAGGTGCCGCCTCACCACTGCTGCTGCCGCCTCCGCTGCCGCCCTGCGCAGTGCTGCTGCCGCCGCCACCACTGCCACCCACCGCCGCCGCCGCCAGCTGTGCTGCCTGCTGCTGAAGAGCTGCACTGGACTGGGGGGCGGCCGCTGGGGGCTCATCTGTGATGACCAGCCCGCCGCCTTGCCGCACAGCCGACAGGCTGCCGCCGCCCATGGCTGCTGAAATGCCAGTGGCGGAGGCCATGCCTGCCTCGTACTCAGCACGGTGGCTGCGGGGCCCCTCTGGCCGCACCGCCTCTGGCCGTCCGCTTGCAATGGCTGCGGCAGGCCCTGCAGAGCGCGTGTGCAGGATGGATGGACAGTGGGTTGCCAGGGGAAGCCAGATATGGTTTGCTGGCCCGCCGCCGCAAGGAAGCACTCTGCCGCATCACCTCCTCGTGCCTACTGCACTGCGTGCCTGCCAAGTGAGCTGCAACGTGCCAGGCGGCAGCAACTGCTGCATCGGCCCCCTCACCTCCGCCCTGCTGGATTGTGGACACATCCAGCTCCCGCTGCTTCATGATTTGGAACAGGAACTCGTCGGCGCTGCGGTTGTCTGCGGGACCAGGGGGCAGGCAAGGAGGCGGGGGCACAACGGGCTCAAGGCGTATGCTGAAGAGCAGGCTGTCAGCATCCCGGTGCATGCAAGTAGGCTGCAGAGAGAGCAGTGAGGCACGACGACCAGATGGCTGGCCTCAAACCCGGCTCACAGTGGTCGCTGGCCGGCAGCGGCTGGCCGCTCTTGGCCGCCGCCAGCTCGCGCTGCAGGTGCGCAATCTGGGCCAGCCGGTTGGCCTGCAGAGGGTGAGCGACCGGAGGGTGCTGGTTGCATCATGCTGTGCACCTCCGACAGGCCAGCTAGCTGCGAGCTTGCTGCGCCACCTATTGACCCAGCAGCCAGTGTGTGCTCCCTCTCGCCTCATTCACGATGCGTGGCCGGGTGCCGTCTTCTAACATCTCCGCCGGCTGCCGTTCATACTTGAGCAGCGGGTGTTGCGGGTCCTGCGCAGCATTTAAAAAAACAAAGAGACATACATGTAAGGAGAGCAGCACAGTCAAACAGTCAAACAGCGTGCGCACTTGGAAAGTGCAGGCGTGGGCAGGGCAGCACAGCAGGCGTGGGCAGGCTTGCACGGCAGGCTTGCCATACGCTGGGCGGGTGCTGCAGCACACTGCAGCATTCCTGCGCATCCTGCCCACCCGGCTGCGGATGATGGCCGCGATTTCGCCGCCCAGAGGGCTGCGCAACTCCACCAGGCGGCGCGTGCAGTCCATGCCTTGGCGGTAGCTGCCCACCAGGTATCCCACTCGGAACACCTCAGCAGCGGCTGCCAGGCGCAGCAGCACCAGCGCAGCGCGCGTGAACGTGCCCAGCTGCTGTGGGTGCTTCACCATCTGCGGGCAGGGTGGGCAGGCAGGCAGGCCAGGTTGGAAAACCAGCGGCGCTCGCTGGTCAACCTACACCATTTCCATGGTCGCCAGCAGGCCATGCGCGCCAGGTGCAGCAGGCGCACGCTGTGCAACCATCTCAGCATGTGCGGCGTGTGCGCACCTTGCTCAGCACCCAGTACGTGCCGCCCGCCGGGACGAACGAGTAGGTGAATGGGCGCAGGTCGGTGGCGCACGCCTTGAGCGCCTGCTTGTCCTCCGTGGTCTGAACAGCAGCAGGTCACAGGTCAGGCCAACTCAGGCTTAGGGTTGGCTGAGGAGCTGCAGCGCACGCCCCCGGCATCATGGCAAAGCGCTAGCCGGCTGCCACTGGACACTGGCCCAGGTGCGGCAATGAAGCCACTGCGCGTTTGGTTGGCAACCCCACTCACGTAGGTGTAATGGTAGACCTTTCGAATCTCACGGTATTGCTGTGAGGCAGCGTGGGCGGGGAGCAGCGGGGTTTGCACGCGAGTGCATGCATCAGAGTGGGGCAGGGCAGAAGCTGAAACAGGCGGCCGTCCAGGTTCAGACCTGAACCATGCTCCGCTCACCCGCAGCACATCGTTCAGGAACAGCACGTCTTGGCCGCCGCCAAACGCGCCCTGCAGCGCCTCCAGCACCGAGCTCATGGCTGCAAACGGCATGGGGGCGAGTGGCGAATAGTGGGCGGCAGCAGCAGCAGCAGCAGCAGCAGCAGCGGCGGCGCCGCCGCGGGCGCCACAGCAGCACCTGCGGGAGCAAAACCCGCCTCGCTGCTGTGATGGGCATGCGGCGGATATGCATTGGCTCGGCTGGCTGGCTCGCCTGGGGGCTGTGTGTGAAGGCCGAGTTGCTCCTGCCCTGCTGTGGCTGCCTGGTCGGGCGTCACGTGGCGGAGAAGGCAGTGCACAGCTTGCAGGCGACGATGATCACTGGGAGGGGCCTGCCGTGAGGGCTTCAGGCGCAGCAGCAACTTGCATTTCGCCGAGAGGCCTTGGGCACTCTTTCCACGCGGGTTCGACCTTCCTGCCTGCATACTCGACATGTCGGCGCTGGCGAGGCTCAAGGCGCGACGCGCAGGTGGGACGCAACGTCTTCTCGCTGTCCCGGCAAGCTGCGGCCGCCCCATCCGTTCATTGGACTTTGAAACGCATCATGACTGCCAATGCGATCGCCCGCTCTGCCCTCTCGATCTGCTTGTAGGCTCCGGCACCGCCGCCGCCGCTGGCTCCCACGCCGCCACCGCCCATCGCACGGCTGATGCCTACATGGCCGCCTTTGATGCTGCCCTTGATGGCAGTGAAGCGCGGCGACACCCACCGGAGCTACCCTGCAATGGCAGTGGCCTGGAGCATGCAGCAGCAGCGCGAACCGCTCCCGCCCTGGTGCCCCACCCTCAGGCGGCTGTGGCCGCTCCACCGCCAGCGCAGCCCGCCCCAGCATCAGACTGGCAGCAGCCGCCAGCCACCTCCCCCACTGCCATCAGCCTCTCGGACCGCAACCTCCTGTGCGGTAGTGTGGACTGGGCCCGGCGGGAGGCGGTGCTGGGCTCGGCAGACCATGCGCTCTACTCGGTTGACCTGCGGCGGCGCCGCAAGTCTCGCACGCTCTACAGCAAGCAGGCCGGCCACAGGGAGTGGGTCTCAGCGGTGTGCCACCTCCCAGACGGCCGCATCGCCTCTGGTGGGCTGGACTCCCGCGTCTGGCTGTGGCCCGCCGCCGGCACCGCCCCCACCGCCGGCAAGTGCTGCGTGCTGGAGGGGCACGCAGGCTCGATTGCGGCCCTGGCTCCCGTCCCCGCAGCACCCAGCTGCCTGATCAGTGCGGGCTACGACAAGCGGCTGCTGTGCTGGGACTGCAGCGCCGGCGGCAGGCTGCAGCAGGCCCTGGAAGGCCACCGAGCTCCCGTGCTGCAGCTGGCGGCAGCCGGAGGCGCTGCAGCTTCTGGAGACCGGGACGGCTGCATAGCTCGGTGGAGCATCGGAGCAGGGAAGGCGCTGGGAAAGCTGGTGCAGGCGCATGACGGCCATTGCACCGCGCTCACATGGCTGAGGGATGGCAGCAGCAGCGGCAGAGAAGCCAGCAGCACCAGCCCTGATGCTCACCTGCTGCTGAGCGGCGGCCAGGACGGTGCAGTAAAAGTATGGGATGCAAAGACTGGGCAGCAGCGGGCCGCCATGGCTGCCCATGCCGGCCCATCAGGCAGGGGAGCGGTGGGCAGCATCACGGGCATGGGCCACCTGGTGCTGACGTGTGGGGCCGACGGCACGGTGCATGGCCTGGAGGCGCGCGCCGGCCTGCAGCCAGCCTGGCAGCCCCTGCAGCTGCCCGGCTTCCCCTACTGCGCTGCCAGCTGCGGCAGCACGCTGTTTGTTGGCTGCGGCAACGGCGAGATTGCAGGGGTGGACGCCGCCACCGGTCACATGCAGTGGAGCGTGCGTGCCGCTGCCTCGGCGGTGCGGACTCTGGCTGCCAGCGAAAACCTGCTGGTTGCTGGTTGCGACGACGGCAGTGTGGTGCTGTTTGATGCGGCGCAGCCGCAGCTGGATGCCTGAGGTGGCAATCTCCTTGAGGAGCAACGGCGGCGGCGACGGAGCGGCGGGCCTGGCCAGCATCCGTTCGCCTGGGTGCCACGTTAATTTGGTTGTAAACTCCTTGCTCTGTTTTCTGGGCCGGTGAGCAGCGCCCAGGGCGGCCGGGCAAGCGGCGGCCGGCAAGCCCGGGGAGTGGACGCCTGGGGCCCTGCGGCCGCGTCTGCAGGCTGACGGCGTTAAACCCTTCTAATCAGTGACATCTGCGTGGGCCGATCGCGCCAGCCGAGGGCCACCTGGGCATGCATGCTGCCCGATTATGGCGGCGGTCGCTTGCCGGGGCAATTGGGCCCGGCACCGCATTGCAGGGGTCTTGCTGGGGGTGGCTGGGCACCATGGAGCCGCCGGGCCTTCACCTGGCGCTGCTGCGGCAGCTCCTGCGGGGGCTGCGGCAGCAGGGGCCCTCCCCCGCCTCACGGACGCCGCCAGGCTACCTGCGGGCCTTCACTGCTGAGGCGGTGCCGCAGGTTGCAGCCGAGGAGGCCGCTGCTGCCGCCGCCGCCGCCAGGAGCAGTGCCGCCGCCACGGCAGAGGCCGCACCTGCAGCCGTCGCAGCCGCAGATGCGCTGCAGGGCGGAGCGAGCAAGGAGCAGACGAAGAGCACGCTGAATGCCTTCCTGGGGCTGACCAACGTGCTGCAGCAGCAGCAAGCGCAGATGGCGGGGCAGCATACAGCGGAGCGGCTGTCGCCCGCGCTGCGAGCCATGATGTGGCACCAGCGGTACATGGACGACACTCCGGCTGGCCGTGAGCTGCGCCGTAACTGGCAGCGACAGGTGGGATGGAGGGGCGGCCAGCTGGAGCGTGCAGGGCAGCGAGCGCCGACGCTCGCCTGCATGCTGCTGGCGTTGCTGGAGCGGCGGGCACACGAGCGGTGCGTGCTGCTGGAGACACTCCATCTCACTTGTGCCTGCACACGCTGGCGCCCACCCCGTGCAGATCATTCTGGAGACCAAGGCGCTAGATGCGGCACGGGCGCGCTACCAGAAGGAGCAGCTGTCTGCCATATCGCGCGGCCAGGCGGCGGCGCTGCCCGAGGCGCGCCAGATGCTGCTGCGCTGGTTTGGGCCGGTGACGGCCGCCATCCAGAAGGAGCAGCAGCGGGTGAGGAGCAAGGGGTGGGGCAGCTGGGGAGGGGTGTGGGGCTGCTCAGGCTGCACAGCGCAGGCTGACGGAACACTGTCCAGCATTGCGGGGTTATATCACGTGGCTTTGCCGCTGGCCAGCCGTGCGCCGATGCCCTTTTTGCGCCCACTCATGCACTGCGCCATCCCGCAGATCATGCTGGGGTCGCGGGGCGTGGACCGTTCGGTTTACGGGCCCTACCTGCTGCTGCTGGAGCCGGAGCAGCTGGCGGTGCTGGCAATGCACAGGTGAGGTGGGATGTATGATGAGCCGGCTGGTCAGCGTGTCAGGCAGTTGCGGTTCGTGCTGCAGCAGCTGTACAGCAGTGGAGCTGTTGCAGCTGGAATCCAGGTGTAGTGCTTCACACCAGCTGCACTACAGCCGCATGCTGCATGCACACATCCAAACACACGCGTTCCCCTGCCCCCGCATCCCCTCGCAGCGTGATCAATGCGATAGTGAGCAGCGAGGAGCAGGGGGGCGGCACGTTTTCGCATCCCGGCCAGGCGCGCGTCACGCGTGTTGCCCTGGCGCTCGGCAAGGTGCGAGGACTTTCCGGCCTCTGTCGCGCTTGGTCGCCTGAGGCGGTTTGCGCAGTGGCTGCACTTGGGCACGCTGTGTCCGTTCTGCTGCTGCCGCTGTTTGCGTGCGCCCCAAAGCCTGGACCCTTGAAAACCACAGGCAGTTGAGCGCGAGGTGACCCCAGCGAAGCTGTGCATCTGTCCAGCTCTTTCTCCTCTCGTCCTGGCATTCAGCAGCCGTTGTTGTTCTGCCTAATGCTCATCCTTCCGCAGGCGGTTGAGAGCCAGGTGAACCTGGAGAAGCTGCAGCAGGAGGCGCACGCGCACAACCTGCACCGCAAGGAGGTCAAGGAGCTGTACCAGCAGGTGCGGCGCTGCAGCTGCAGTTTGACCAGAAAGCTAATGAACAGAGAGCTGATCAAATGCATTGCATGACATGCGTGGATAAGCCAGCTGCTGCTCCTGCATCCCTCTGCTTGACGGCCGGCTTGCCCTTTGCTCACCGTCGCAGGGCTACAAGCTGCGGCAGCGGCTGCTGGAGCTGCGCAAAGCAGACCCAGATGCCGTGCTGCCGGACGCGGAGTGGCAGGTGTGCAAATGCCAGCGGGGAGAGAGCTCTATTCTACTGGAGAAGTGCAGTTCAGGCGGCATGCAGTGCTGCCGAGTGCAGAGGGGCGGCCAAACCACAGCCACGCATGCCACAGCTTTGAGCAGCCCTGCAAGTCTCCCACTGTTCGCCGCTGCCTCGCAGGAGTGGCTGGCCATCGGCAACGGCCTGCGGGACCTGGGGGAGGTGCTGCCGCTGGATGCGCAGGACTGGTTCGCGGTGCGCTACTTGCTGCAGGGCTGCGCTCTTAGTGCTGTGCGGCTGACTGTGTGACGTGCTGCCGCGCTGCACGCCCAGGGCTGGCTGGCGGTGCGCTGATGGCATGTGTCTGCACTTTCGTTTGGCAGTGCGTTTCGGTGGGGGCAGCAGCAGCATACGAGAGCAGCTGCACTTGCGCTCATGGCTCTCTCACCGGGTGCCTCTCCTGTGTGCGTCCAAGCAGAAAGCGGACTTTGAGGAGCGGCTGCGCCGCCTGGCTGCCCAGTACCGCATGCCCAAGGTGCGAGCTTTGCCGCGTGCACTGGCCACCACACTTGCTTGCCTCCCTGTATGCGCAAGCGTCAGATTGGCGTTTCTCCAGTCCGCCCCGGCTGGCGCAAGCCTGCACCTGGTTGGAGGGCGGCACCCACTGGACCTGGACCTGCATTGATATGCCCGCCTCATGCATGTGTGTGCTTGCAGGAGGGGGCCACCTCGGTTCGGCGGGTGGAGGCCACAGCGCGGCGCGTGCTGGCGGGGCAGGAGGCCAGCTGGCACCCCGACATCCTGGCCAAGGCGAGCGCTGCCTTGCACTGGCTTTCGGTGCCACCTTGTTGTGGTTTGCCGAGCGGTTGCACGGAGAATGCCAACTGCCAAAGCAGCCGTTGGCCCTGGCATGTCATCATAACAGCTGCCAGCACCTGTCCATGCCATGCAGGTGGGTGTGGTGCTGATGAAGCTGGTCACCGACTCGTGCCGCATCGATGTGCGCGCCCCCGGCGGCGGCTACAAGTCGGTGCCCGCCTTCTGGCACAAGTTGGAGCTGGGGCACGATGGCAGCGCACGCGGTGGGTAGTGGCCGCCTGCTGCCGCCAGGGCCGCACTTCGGCTGGTTCTGTGGCGCTGCGTGCCTGCCGCCTTTTGAACACCAGCTGCAGCTGGGGCGCGATGGCAGCGCGCGCGGCTCGTCGGCATCTTGGCCAGCAGCTGTGCGTCACATGCGGTGTGCTGCCGCATGCTACAAACAGCGCCTGCCCTTGCCCAGCCTGCTGGTGTTTCACCCAACCCGCACTTGCTCCCCGGTTCCTGCCCCTCCAGGCTTCTGGAAGCGCTATGGCCTGCTGTGTGCACACGAGCAGATCATGGCCAAGATCAAGCCGCACCAGGTGGGCAGCGGGTTGGGGAGGTCGGCTCTCAGTGCGCCTGCTTGCCGCTGGTGCCCGGGTAGGAGTGGATTTGGGGCAGTGCAAGTTGTACCCTGGTTGCGCCATGTCGTGCATGCGGCTGTATCTCATTATGCCATTGCTGCCCTGCCCTGCCCTGCCCTGCAGATGGTGGAGGTGTTCATGCCTCAGTACCTGCCCATGCTCATCCCGCCCGTGCCCTGGCTGCGCAACAACATGGGCGGCCACCTGACGCTGCGCAACACGGGTGCGTGCACTTGCGCGCGCCGCCGCTGGAGGCAGGCGCTGCAGGGTTCGGTAACATTGTGCATGCACACTAGCATGCCCCCCGCTAGCCGCCCCCAGCCTGCTCTAATCTCGCCAGCCCACCCCTCCCACCGCCTGCCGCAGTGATGCGCATCCGCGGCAGCCGCCTGCAGCAAGAGATGTTGGATGCGGCAGATGGGGAGTGGGTGGAGGGGCGGGGGCCCGGCCTGTCGCGCGTCTACGACGCGCTCAACAGCCTGGGCGCCACGCCCTGGGCCGTCAACCAGGATGTGTTCCGCGTGGTGGAGACGGGTGAGAGGGGGGTGCGGATTGGGGGC
>VIYQ01005669.1:0-10986 GCA_009928355.1 Chlorella sp. CH2018 | reverse complement strand
GGAGAGAGCTTTTGTGGGCGGGGTGGGGAGAGAGCTTTTGTGGGCTGCGTTGGGAGAGAGAAGGGAAGCATGCCCAGCCCACTCACGCCTGTCATCGCTATGCAGTGCTGTTCATGTCTGTTTGCCGCTGCCCGTTGCCCTGCCCTGCAGGAGAAGAAGCCGTACAACGGGCAGCTGGAGCCGATGCTGCTGCAGCACGTGGTGCCGCTCTTTGAGTCACCGCATGGGCACCTGCGGTGAGGGATGGGATGTGGAGGCATGGGGCTGGTCGCTGTGCATGGGCCTCGGGTTGCCATGTGTGCTGCCGGCCCCAGCTGCACACCTGCCTTCCCGCCCCAGCAGCAGCCCGCCGGCCCTCCCCTCTCGCCATTGCTCTGCCTCCCTCCCCGCCCGCCTCATGCCTTCGCCTCCAACCTCCGCCCACACCCTTTCCGCAGCGCCAAGGCATGCTGGCTGGCGGGGCACTACGCAGACATTGAGTTTGGAGATGGCCAGGGCAAGGGGCCCACCTTCTCTGCACTGCTGCAGCGTGTGGTGGCTGCCATTGGAGGTGAGCGCAGAAGGGAGGGTGGGGGTGGCTGCTGGCTGCTGGCTTTGCGCTGTTCTGCAAACTTGCGCTGCGTGGCGGGCGCTGGTGGAGTGAGGTCGGCGTAGGGGAGCCTGTGTCACGCTCACGTGCGTGGCATGCGTGAGGATTTTTTTACGTAGCACGCGTGGCTGCCCTCTGCTGCCCTCTGCTGCCCGAATGTGCCTGCATCCCAACTGCTGGGCAGCTTGTCAGCTGCTACTGTTGTGGGTGGCAGGCAGCGATTCCCAAGGCTCCTCTGTGCCATCCCCCTGCTTGCCTCCCAGACCCCGAGCTGCCGGTGCGCATCGATGCCGCGGTCAGCGTGCGCGCCTTCCTGGACGCGGTGAGGGGCTGCTCCAGCTTATGCGTGTTGTCTGTGGTTGTAGCACGTGTTTGACGTTCGGCAGCAGCGCAGACAAGCACCCTCCTTCAGTTCATTTGCTTGTTCATTTGCGCATTCGGCAATGCCTGCTTTGTTCTTTGCTCTGCCACAGGTGGAGGAGGAGGACCTGGACCCGCTGCGCCCGCTGGTGCCGCAGCTGCTGCAGCAGTTCCTCACCCTGTCCAATGAGGTGGGCGGCGGGCGCCCCGCGGGGCAGCGCCGCGGTGGCTGGGCGTGTTGGGCAGCGGCGCGGTGGCTGGGCAGTGGCGTTGCGTGGGTGGAACAAAGTTGAGTTGAGCAGCGGGCTTGCCAGGGCAGCAGGACAGCACCTGTTGCGAGCGTGGGCGCGAGGTGTCACACACCTGACTGCCTGTCTTGCGCCCGCTCCACTCCGGCCGCTGTAGATCGACAATGAGGACCTCACCTTCTCTTTGGAGACGGTGATTGAGCGGTTTGCGGCCGACATGGCACCCTACGCCGCGGGCCTGGCCCAGCAGCTGGCCCAGCAGTTTTGGCGCATCACCAGCTCCGCAGAGCAGGGCGGGGATGATGAGGATGACGATGGCGGCGACGACGGTGGGTGCTGCTGCCTCATTTGTGCTGGCCCGGCTCTCGTGCTGGGCTGGTTGTGTTCCCTGAAGGCAGCATCGGTCTTGCGGAGCAGGGCGACGGCGGCGACACTTGTGCGGCACTCTCCTCTGCAATTGCTGGTGTCCCAAATCGGTGTCACTCTGCAGCCAACCCAGGCAGGCCGCCTGCACGATATGCCCCCGCATGAAGCTGCTGCCGTGCAACCCTGTAACCGCCGCAGGTGCACTGGCTGCCTACGGCGTGCTGCGCGCGATGAGCACTGTGCTGGAGAGCATCCACGCCCTGCCCCACCTGTACGCCCAGGCAAGCGTGAAGAAGCTGCGCTTTGGGCAAGCACTCCCTGAAGTACTTGTTGAGGGGGCCAAGTTTTGTGTGTTCTGCTACCTCCTGCGCCTGCCGCACCCTGCTCCCCACATCTCCCTGAACAAGCAAGAAACAAGCTGGCACGTCCACCCTCCAAATCGACTCCTCCTGCAGATGGAGGACATCCTGTTCCCCATCCTGGACAAGTACACGTCCACCGACGGGCAGGACATCTTTGAGGAGGTGAGGGGGCAGTGGGGCAGTGGGGGGCTGTAAGGGGCAAGGGTTTGTGAGAGGCGCTTCTAGGGGCACGCGCTGGAAGGGCTCTTGAAGGGGCATCCGCTATGCCTTGCGGCGCGCATGCTCAGGTGGCGTGCGGATGGACCGCACCGCTGCTGGGGGACGTGAGCTCGCTTCGCGACTCACCACCTTACTCGGCAGCCCTCTGTGCCTTTGTTTAAGGCCTCTAGCTTGCACCTTGGGCCCGGCTTTCTTTCCCCGCAGACCATGCATCTGGCCACCCACCTCACAACAGGCTGTGGTCGTTGTTGTAACCAGTCTGCTGCGCACCTTGCGCCCCGGCTTCCTATCCCCACAGATCATGCAGCTGGCCACCTACCTCACCTATTTTGCGCCCCAGATCTCACCCCGCATGTGGACGCTCTTCCCACGCATGCTGCAGGCAAGCGGGGTTTGCGGGTTGCCCAGCGCCTGTGCCCTGTGTGCTTGCAAGCACTGCCTGCAAGCTTGCTGCGCGGCAACAGCTGTTGCTGCGTTGGCTGAGAGGGCGTGGGCTGGAGCCGCTGGCTGGGGTGTCCCATGTGCTGGACGGTCCCTGCCTGCCCACGTTGCCTAGTTACACCCAGCATGTGTGCGCCAATTGTCATGCAGTGCGTGAACGAGTGGGCCATCGATTACTTTGAGGAGGTGGGCTGCCCTGCTGCTGTGCCTGCTGTGCTGGTGGGCCTGCAGGTTTGGTGGCGCAGCAAGGGTGCATGCTTTCTGTCCTGTCTTTTTGTCCCGCTTACCTGCGGGCACCCTCACCTCAACCACATAATACCCAGCCGCCGCTGGACAACTTGCAGCTTGATCGCCACACCTGGCAGCCGGTCCGTCTGGCCCTCACGCGTGCCCTCTGCCTCACCCTTGCCTCGCAGGTGCTGCTGCCGCTGGACAACTTTATCTCCAAGTCCACTGACGTGTTCCTGGGCAGCCAGCAGCCCAACTACCTGGCGCTCACCAACCAGGTGCGCATTGTGGGGCTTCAGTCCGCACGTGCCTGCACAGCTGCGCCGCGGCGCGCTCAGCTCAGCTCAGCCATTGCATGGCCCTGCAGCAGGCAGCCTGGGTTGCGCTTGCTCCGCTCCTGCTGCCGCCTAGCTGCATGCATCATCCGGTGTACCGTGCCACCAAACCACCAACCGCCGCAGACGCTGGAGCTGGTGCTCAGCGGGGATGGGTACCCTGAGGACCAGGTGGGGCTGGGCTTGGGCTGCCTGCCTACCTAGCTAGCTGGCTGGTTGGTTGGTTGGTTGCACTGTGGTTCCTTGTAGGTGATTGGTTGGATGAGCAGCATATCCATGCTATAGCATATCCATGCTATGCTGTGCGGATGCTGTTTGGTTTGGTTGCTTGCAAGCTGGGGCGCATGCAACCTGCACACCCAGCCCTCCTAGTGACTCTCCACCACGTGACCCCCTGTCCACCATGCAAACCCTACCTGTGACTGCGCCTCTCGCCACCGCTGCACGTGCAGGTGGTGTGCGCCCCCCGCCTGATGGGTGTGGTGCTGCAACACTGCCGCGGCCGAGTGGACCAGTGCGTGGGTGAGCAGGCGGTGGCAGCTGGGGCAGCTGGGTGCTGACCGGGGAACGGCGCCTGGGAGGTTCATGTATGCCACATGTCACTGCTATTTTGCAAGCCATTCACACGGGTCCTGCTGTCCAGTCTGTCCCTCTGCCGACTCCCCTTGCCTGCCTGCTCCCAACCCCTCCAGGCCCTTACCTCGCACTGGCGATGCGCCGCCTGGCCCCGGGAGTGGAGAGCCAAGACCTGGGCGACGCGCTGGTGCGCTGGGGCTGACTGGATGACATTTCTTTCAAGGACTGAAATCTCATCAGCTCTGGCCTCTGCGCCTCTGCGCCACTGCGCCAGTGATTGCGGCATGCATGCAAGGATGCCTGGGTGCTGGCGGCGCAGGCGGCCAGGTGCATGAAGTTGGCATGGGAGAAAAGGCGGCTCTCGCATGTCAGGCGTGAATTAAATTCATGCGACGAACAGGCCTTGACCGCCCAGCATGCCTGCCCACCATCCCCTCGACGCCCCTGTGCGTGCAGATGTGCGTGCTGGGAGATGCACTGTACTACAACCCCGCCCTCACGCTGCAGCAGGTGCGCCTTGCAGCGCCCCTGGTGCACCTGTGGGCGCAAGCAGCAGCAGCAGCTGGGTAGCTTGCACACACATGGGCCAGCACGAGGCAGCATGGCAAGGGACCGGATCATGCAGACCATGCAGACCGGTACCCCAACCTGCCGCGCCCCTCTGTCCCTGCCCCTGCCCTCCCTCCCCTCCCACAGCTGGCGGCTCAGGGCGCGCTGCAGCAGGCGCTGGGCGCGCTGAGCACAACCATCTTCGCCAACCGCAAGTCTGGTGCGTGGCCTGGCCTGCCTCCCCGAGGGGCTGCCTGGGCTGCATGTGGGCGCTGTGCTGCACGTGGCCGACTGTTCTCATGCCCTTCCAACTTGCGCATGCAAACCCAGAACAACATGCGGAACCGCAACAACTAAAATGCTGCAGGCAAGATGAAGCATTACTCGTCCCCCCGGGAAAAGAAGGTGCTCATCCTCGGACTGGTGGCCCTGCTGTCGCTGCCCGATGCGCAGCTGCCGCCAGAGATCCGGCCCGGCATGCCGCAGGTGGGTGCCTCAGCCCATCGTTGAGCTGCTGTGCTGGTGGGGCAACACTGCAGGAGCGCTGCCAGACGCGCAGCTGGCGCCAGCCATCGGGCGTGGCATGCCGCATGCGGCAGCTGAGCTGTCGCGGCTATTGTGTGCGCAGGGCCAGGGTTTGGTGAGCACAGCGCCGCCTCTCCATTTTGCGGAACGAATGCCCCACCGAACCAACCCGCAACCATGCCCACCCTCCCCCGCAGGTCACTTCGGCCGTGCTGCGCCTGCTGCTGGCGCTGAAGCAGCAGCAGGAGGAGCACAAGCAGCGGGGCAGTGACGACGAGGGCAGCGGCAACGAGTCGGGTGCGCGCGCGGCACGCTCCTGCCCCTCCTTTCTGCTGCGCGCGGGCATGCCGCGCTGGCGGGGGCAGCCGCTGCGGTGCCTCCCCACTGAGCGCTGCAAGGGAAGGTCCCTCTGCCCGCCCTTTCGCTGCCCAACGGCACCATCCAACAGCCCACTTGCCGGTGAACGTGGTATCTCTCTCTTTGTTTGTCTGTGCAGACCTGGAAGACGAGTCGGCAGAGTCTGACCTGGATGACGATGAGGACGAGGTGGACGAGGCGTACCTGCGGTGAGCGCTTCTAAGCACCGCCATGCATCGCTATGCACTGCCATGCTCTGAATGCCAGCCAGCCAGCCCAGCTGGTCGCTGGGAGAAAGCTGCAGCGAGGTGGACGAGGCGATGCCTTCCGCGAGCCGTTCTGGTGACCAGGCACTCCCCCCCTCGGCAGCCTCGGTAACAGAGCCAGCCAGGAGCCTGCCTGCCTGCCTGCATGTACAGCGGACGTGCACCCGGTCACCCGGGCTCACTGCCTGCCTCAAAACGGGTGCAGGCGGCTACAGCGTATGGCGGCCAAGCGCGCAGGGCAGGATGATGAGGACGATGACGATGACGACGATTGTGAGTAGTCTTGGCCAGGCGAATGGACCGAGCTTACAGAGCCAGGCCTTGCCAAGCCAAATGCACCTTGCGGCGCTGGCGTCGTGGCATGCCGTGCCCTCGGGACTCCATGGTTTGCCTGCCAGCGTCCCATGGCACCCCCCAACCCTGCTTGCCTGCGCTTCATGCCCCCTGCCCCTCCCCTGCCGCTGCAGATGATGAGTACTGGTCGGAGGACGAGGACGAGGAGGTGCAGAGCCCCATTGATGCGGTCGACCCCTTCATCTTCTTTGCGGGTGCGTTGCGCCAACGCATGTACATGGCAGCGCTGGCTGGCATGCTCCTGGCGAGAGCTGGCGTGTGGCCAACTACCGGGCTGTGCTTTGAGGCCTGTTGGTTGGCAGGCCTGCTGCATGCAGGAGAGCATGCTGGCGTGTGGCCAACTACCGGGCTGTGCCTGGAGGCTTGTTGCACTCTGCTGAGCCTGCCGCCCCGCCCTCTCTGCCCCCAGAGACGCTGCACGCCATCCAGCACACCGAGCCGCAGCGGTTTGGGCAGCTGGTGGGCGGGCTGGACGCCAACGTGCAGGCGGCGGTGCAGGGCATGATGCAGTACGCCGCCCAAGTTAAGGCTGAGAAGGAGCAGGCGGCGGCGCAGGCGGCGGCGCAGGGCGCTGCCAACGGCCACGCCTGAGAACGCACTGTCGTGCTTTGGCTTGTATCACCCGTGACGCGAGCAGGCGCCGGGGGCGTAGCCTGCACCCCTGCGCCACCGCACAGCCCGATCTGATGCGTTTGTGTCCATGCATTTGTGTCCCACCCAGTCTGCTGCTCTCTCCCCCCGCCCCTCCTGCGCCCGCATGCGTTCATTCTTTTGTTGTTCCAAGTAATTATGTCGTTCCGCACAGCAGCGGCAATCAGGAATCAGATGGTGCGTGCCATGGGGCAGGCACTCTGGGGAGTGAGTGGCGGGTGGAGCAGCAGTGCAGGGGCAGCAAAGGCAGCGTCAAGCATGCGTCAGGAAGGCAAAAAGTGGCGGCCGGCCGCCACGGTCAAGGGTTGAACCGCCAGGGGCGGCGGTGTGGAGCGCCGCGGCAACATTGCAGCCGCTGCGCCGGCGTCAAGCCGCTCACTCGTCGCCGCCGTCGCCGCCAAACAGACCGCCGTAGGTGAAGCGGTGCCGCTCGCCTGGCAGGGTCATGAAGAAGGTGGCCACGCCTGCAAGGGCAGCAGGGGGTGCTTGTGCGGGAGATAAGATTGCCAGGGTGCCCCATGCAGCAGCACAGCTGAGGCAGGCAGCAGGTGGGGCGTGCCGCATGCCGGGGAGGCGGCAGGCAGCGTAGAGGCGGCAGGCAGCCCAGCTGCACAGAGCACGGGCGGCTTGCATCCCTGTGGCGCCGCACCCGAAAAGATCATGATGAAGAAGATCACGGCCACGACGATGGGGTGTGCGGAGAGCTGCTTCCTCAGGCCCTGCAGTGAGCAGCGCCGGCAGCAACCAGGCGGGTGTCGGGTGGCGGCGGTGGCGGCTGGCGGCAGCAGCTCTTGAGCTGCAGCTGGCACGGGCAGGATCACCACGCCATACATGCCCTTCAGCAGGCCTGGCGCGGCGCCAGGGCGAGGACTTGGACGGAGGCAAACGCGCACAAGGCGATCGAGCCGGAACGCAAGTCGGATCAGCTCCCTGGGGCTGCCAGAGCCTACTGTAGCCCTCGCTCACCGACCAGAAGCCGCCCGCCTTCTTCTTGCCGCCCGCCTTGTAGAAGCGCTCGCTCTTGGCCGCCGTCACACGCTTGCTCGCCACCTGCGTGTGTTTGGGGAGTCGATCTGCATCAAGGGGGCGCCCCGGCGGCCGGCGGCAGCGGCGGGGTCGCCCCGCCCCACGGTCGTTGAGCGCAAGGCCTCACCATGGCTGTGGTCGCTGCTGAAGGGTGTGCAGGGGGGGCTGGACGTGGTTTGAGAGCGATCAATCCCTCGCTTCAGTCAATTCAGCGGCGGCCCGCCCGCCTGTACATCAGCTGTACAGTTGAACACCGTCCTGCTCGCCCTGCTGCTGCTGCTGCTGCCGCTGCCATTTGCCGTGGGGAAGTGTCCTCACCCAATGCTCTCAAGCAGGAAGGCACAGCGCCAATGGGCACAGGTCGCCCGCGGCACACACCGCCTCAGCAGGCGAGCAAGCGCCCCCGAACTTTGCCGGCCGCTGCCTGGCTGCAAGACCTGCCCTTGGGCCGGGTCGGTGTGCATGGACGTTGACATGCAACGGTGAGCAGGGGGACACACAAAGAATATCAATGCGGCCCAGCGGGCGGACCGGACGGACGGGCGTTGTATGCAGCGAGGCAGTGATCGACAGATCGACAGTAGATGCGGCGGCGTGCGTGGAAGGGGTGGCACAAGTGGCACAGGTGGCAATCCCTATTAGGGCAGGGCCGTACGGGGGTGGGGCAGTACGGCAAGGAGACGCAGGGGCAGGGCGGGAAAACAAGAGATCAAGGCAAAGAATTCCGCACGAGCACCGCATGGTGCGGGTGCATGGCCGACCAGGACACTCACGGGACCTCAGGGGCTCACAGGATGGCAGGGGCAGGGGTTCCAGGGAAACTGATGGTAGGGAAGCGACCTCCGCGGGACGCTCCTGCTGCAGCCCGAAAGGTTTGAAGCACCCAGCAGGCACAGCAGGGGATGGCAGGATGGAGAACGGGTCGTTTGCTCAAAGGTTTCTCAAACGGGGCCAGCGCGCCCCCTGGCAGGGGGCCTCTTCAGGATGATGGGCACGCTGGGCGCAATGCAGCGGATGATGCGGCGGGTCCCCTCAAGAAGGGGCAGGCGGGCAGGCTGCTCTCAGTAGCCTCGGGCGGCAACCTCCAGCGCGGCCCACACCGCAGCACCCAGCGGCACGCCCAGCAGCAAAATTTGCATGCGGGTGGCCTGGGTGGGCTGCAGCAGCCACTCGGGGTGGCGGCGCAGCGCTTGTATCATGGCCCAGCGCTGCTGAGCTGCGCGCGGGCTCAGCGCGCTGCTGCTGCTGCTCTTGCCGCCGCTGCTGTGGCCGCTGCTGCTGCCGCTCTTGCCACCAGAGGAGAGGCTGAGCCCGCTGCCGGCAGATACAACTGAGGAGATGCTGACGCCACTGCGGAAGGATGGCGTGGATGCTAGGCTCTCTGTCCCGGAGGCCGGCAGCTCGGGTGGTGAGCTGGGTGCTGCCACTGACAGAGATGTGCCGTCATCTGAGCGGGCAGGCTCGGCCGACCCAGCGATGGTGCGGCGGCGCCGACCGCCAGGCCGCGCCGCTGCAGCCGCCGCCTCCATGGCTGCCACTAGCGCCAGTTCGTTGCCGGGCCAGGCTGCGCCTTGGCGCCAGTGCAGGATGAGGGCCGCTGCGGTGGGCAGCAGGAACCCCGCTAGCACGGCCAGCCAGGTGTGCTGCATCCAGCAGCTGGTGGACAGCTGCTGCGGGTGGCTGGCCACATCCAGCACGCCACCAGGCACAAAGACCTGCAGCGCCCAGCGCGCCCCGCTGACAAACGCGCGGCACTGCTCGCTGCGCTGCGGCACCGCTGCCTGCAGCAGCGCCAGGTGGGGCAGGCGGGGCAGGGCCACCAGCAGCGCGCCGCCCTGCGCCGCCACATGCTGCTTTAACGGCAGCGGCAGCAGCAGGCCCAGCAGCGCTAGCACAAGTGCCTGCGCAGAGAGGGTGGGGCGGCAGCCTCTCTGATAATGCATCTGCTGGACCTGAGTGGCTGCAAAGCGGAGGACTGGGGCAAAGGCGAGGCAGCAAGCGGCATGCACAGGTACATCGCGGCCGGGCAGCACAGCAGCTAGGCCTGGGCTGAGTGGTGAGTGCCGACAACACAAGAAACGAACCAAAGCCATGTAAGCTGAGGGTTCCAGCCCGCCGTCTCACCTCTGGGCTTGCGTACGCGCCAATGTCAGCCACGGGCAGCAGTGCCAGTGCACTGGCGGCAAGGCCCAGCCGCAGCCCCGCAAGGTGCCAGGCCGGCATGCGAGTTGACATCCGCAGCCACAGTCTCCTTCCGGCTACAAGCAGTAGCAGCAACGCCACCAGCGTCGTCGGCATTGGGCCGTTGGCAAGCCACTGCAGCACTGATTCCAGCACGGGCGCTGCCGCCGCCGCCGCCGCCGGTGCTGCCTGCCCAGCGGCCGCCGCCGCCATCTGGCCTCCCTTGAGCTGCCAGAGAGCAGCCTGTTGACGGTGGGAAAGCCGCCAGCTCTGCAGGTTAGCCGAGCAGTAAGGCGCAGAGTTTTGGAACTTCCTGCGGCGAGTCCGCCCATCGCGTACCCCCATCGACTCTATCAGTACTCACAGAACGTCAGGGGCTGGCCGCGTGAGCTATTCGTGACCTATCTTCAAGCTCTCCGGCGGGCGAGAACGCAACTCCGCGACTCAGCGCGTCTGGCGGACTTGATCGCATGCCCCACAACAGGGCGAATAAGACTGTGCGACCTGGCTGGGGGTGCAGGGCGTGTTGGCTTGGGGTGCCCCATTTGCCGCCGCCGCGGATTGCCCCTGCTGCCGCACCAGGGTCAGGCTGCTGCACCAGTACTCACAGCAAGCTGTAGCTATAACACCGTCTCTGAGTGTGCTTCCAGCTGACATTGCCTACACAAACATCCACCACTGCTGAGTCTACAGCTGCTGTACCCAGACACTCCAGGACCATGGCTGATGCCGCACGAAATCGCCCAGCTGCGACCAGCGCTCGACAACGGCAGTCCAGCTGAAAGTGGAACCTGAGCCTCTGTGGCAACAGTGCCCATGCCCTGCCTTCCATCCAGCATGGGACTGCACAATGGACTGAACACGACATGTGCATGCAGCACACCGCAGCGCTGTGGCCCTGAAATGAGCTGTCGCAAGGTGAGTCATGGTTACCGAAAGCTCTCAGAACGTCAAATATATCAAAGCATTCTACAAACAACTACAGCATAACATATTAACATATACAGGCTGCACGTGGGCCTGCACACCCGCTGGCTGACGGTTAGCCCGCCGGCTGCCAGTGCCGCTGCCGCTGCCGCTCCTGCTGCCGGTGCCGAGCGGCCGCAGACGGCGGCGTGCCAGCCTCCTGCGCCACCCGCGGTCTGCCCTGCCACTCCTTGAGGCCGGAGCGCTGCCCGCTGGTCATCTTGGCAGGCGGGGCGTCGGGGTCGGTGAGGCGGCCGCACCACACTGCGCCGTCGTCCAGGCGGCAGCAGACCTTGAGGTCGTACCGTGCCAGCTCACGCGCGCACAGCGTGCAGGGCGCGGAGCAGCCGGGGGAGCCGTCGCAGCGCAGCCGCACCACGGCAATGC